>BHFT01076842.1:0-22146 GCA_004320025.1 Laticauda laticaudata | reverse complement strand
TGAGAGCGGATAACAACGAATGGAAAATTTGCTCATCCGCTGTGTCCTTTTTACATACGTTTTGCATCCGTTGGCCGGTGTGACCTAGCCTGAACTTTCCTGTGTTTTTTTATGCAAATCTGCAGTGAGATGTACACAGAACTAATCCAGGGGCCTCTAAACTGCCAACTTTAAGACTTGTGGACTTCAGCTCCCAGAATTCTTCAGCCAGGCATGAGCTGAAGCCCACAAATCTTGAAGTTGCCAAGTTTGGAGACCCATGAAGTAGGCTAAAGTTACAGCTTGTCTAAATTTGAGAACTGAGATGTGTTACATGTTAGAATCGCAAATGTGGTTATTTATAAATATATCCTGTGAGAGAACAGCAGCTTCTAATTAATGTTCTATGTCTTGAACCTTTTCTTTTAAATTAATTTAACTCAATCTGTCTATCTGACCTCTGTGGTAGGATAGCATAGCACGCTATGATGCTGATGATACCCAATTATACAACTCTATAATTCAGGGCAAGTTAATGTTCAATGATCTTCAGGTGTTGGCTGAGTGCCTGTAGGCTATAAGAACTTGGATAGGGAGACTCAACACTAACAAGACAGATGGTTTTTGTCCCCCTCACCACCACCCTCTGCAATAATCAGCAATGCTGACATCCCTGACTCAGATTTGCCATGTAGCTGTGTTCCTTTAGCTGCCTGACAATGACATTTCTGCTTTCCATTGCAGGTGATATTGCAGGTGATATATTTATTCATCCCTATTACAGTAAGAAAGAAATCATTTGAAGACCAAGTAGAATTTTTGAATAACAAAATAGAAGAGTTTTAAAAATACAAATGTACTGAAAGTTCTGGTTATTGTAGTAACTGTTATTAAAAACCATATAGTTTCCTTCTTTATTTTGTTTGAGCCATGTGGCAGAAGTAGGTCTAAAACTAATGCATCTGGTTGAGAAGTAAAACTAGAGCACCCCTGAAATGTTCTGCTTCATTTATGACTGTGGAAATATGACAGTAGAAATATAGCCTAGCCTTTCCAAATGAATGCCCATCATATGAGTTGAACTTAATTCCCCGTTATCGTGACATTTTGGCTGATATGGAAATTCAAATAGTTTTTAGAAGGTGGAAGATTATTTGGTTTAAAATCCATGGGACTGGTACTAAAATGCTACTCAGAGTTACAAATGCCTGTATTGTGGACATTAACTATAACTAAATTGAGGTTGTAGATTTCTGAGTTTTTTATTCTACAAATACTTATAACTCAAATAATGAAATGCTAGCAACCTTGTGTACCAGTTTGATAGAGAAACATAAACATATTTTCAGTACACTTTCTTTCTTTGTGCTCCACAGCTTTATTGGACCTGTCCAACAGAAGAAGTAGATAGCTTTGAAATTGCTTATTATGAACTACTCGATGAAGAGGCAGCTGAAAGTTTAATCCAGCCACAACTCATAGGAGTACTTACTGGAATTGTACAACAGAATCTGGAAATACATAATCTGTCCCCTAATACAGAGTATCTCTTTAAAGTTCGAGCTATCAATGAACATGGCCCAGGAGAATGGAGTGAAGTCTGTAAGGTACAATCTTATAAAGATAAATGCATTGTCATCATATCAGATAAATAGTTTATATTAATTCACAGATTATTCAAATGAATTGAATTTAATGAAATTTAATTCAAATGTTGCTTGGATTATTTTTGGGTTTTTTATGATTTGTTTTTGTTTGTTATTTTACTATAACATTAACAATTCCCTGGGTTGACATAGTTTCAACATGTTAAATAAACATTTCTATAATATTCCATTTAATATATTAAAGAGGTAAGAAGGATACCATTTACAATGTTTCATAATGTGATTTTTGTATGGCATATTTATATGACTGACAATTTTGATGTTCCATTTTTCCTTCACTGCTTTTACTTTATAACTATTCAGATGAAAATTCCTAAAGAACACATATTAAGATTTAACTTAATACAACAATTGTCCCAATAAAGATATTTTTTAGACATGATCTATCAGAAACAACTCATGAATTTATAATGAATACAGCAAGCTGTCTCCTAAATCCATAGAGCAGAGAACTTTCTTCTAAAATGAACCTGGAATAGATACATTGTTTTGGAATATTTATTCATGTGCCTCCAAATTTGAAAACATTCTGAGGTATCTGTTTAGTATTTTAAATTCCCATTCCTTCTTTTGCTTGAACATTTGCCACATTATTTGATCTTTTAAAAAGTTAACATCTTTAAAATGTATTGATTTTTAACATTTCTTCAGCAACGGTATGAAATAATCCTTCACTTTTATTTGGTTGTTGTTGCTGTGCCAAAAGAAAAAAAAAGATGAAATATTGAACATGTCCTTTCAAGGTGGTTCAGTCCCAACCCTACATTTTACTGACATTACATTGAATTGATTGCCATTTAATTATTTGTAATGAGTGGGAGAGACTTCTATTAAACAGAAGCAGGATAGAGATGGACCCATATCTGCAGCCAGGAAGAGACATTAACTAATGGTTGCTTTCAGATTGCTTTTCAATTTATTTGCATTCTTATAGTTTTCCTTACATATCATGGATAGAAATGTTTATTCATCCAAATACTATAGCTTAGAAAGCAAAAAGAATCAATAAAGTATTTATCCGGTTGGGGAAAGAGGGGCAGAGAGCTACATACTCTAATGGAGGAACTGTAATACAATGGCACATTTCCAAAGGAGGCATAGTTTCTTCTCATTGGGTAAGGTTTACATGGACATATATTGGAAGACAACTTTGTTAATTTATGGGAGTCAAATATTTAATTTGTTAATTTTAAGCAGTAGCTAACTGCACTTAGACTCCAGATGGCTTATAAGAAAACCAAGAAAAGTCTGTGATGGGGCTTTTTCCAACAAACATATTTAATCAAAAAATCATAACCTTTCATAAGCTGTAGCTCACTTCATCAGAGACAATAGAATGGGAAGGCAGATTGATTGTAAAATGTAAGTTACATGTGAGTCAGAATACACCTAACTTATCAGTTAACAATTGTGATATATTACAAATCTGTTGCATTTTGAGGCCTTTTGAGGTTGCCTGAAATTTTTTGGTGTATTTGACTTCAGTAATCTTTCACTTATTTTTTCCAAATGGTCACACTGAGGTCTATGACAGAGGAAATTTGAAATCCTCTTATATTACTTTGTCCTTGATTTGAGTCTTGATGTCAAATATGTCCTTAGTAAGACCACACCAGAGTACTGCATCCAGTTTTGGTCACCACATTATAAAAAAGATGTTGAGACTCTCGAAAAAGTACAGAAAAGAGCAACCAGGATGATTAGGGGATTGGAGACTAAGGCATATGAAGAATGGTTTCAGGAATGAGGCTTGGCTAGTCTGGTGAAGAGCAGGACCAGGGGAGACATGATAGCAGTCTTCCAATATTTCAGAGGCTGGCAGAGAGAGGAAAGGGTCAAGCTATTTTCTAAAGTGCCTGTAGGCCAGATAAAGAATAATGAATGGAAACTGAACAAGGAGAGATTTAACCTGGAAATAAGGAGAAACTTTCTGACAGTGAGAACAATCAACCAATGNACCTGGAAATAAGGAGAAACTTTCTGACAGTGAGAACAATCAACCAATGGAACAGTTTGCCCTCAGAAGTTGTGGGAACATCATCAATTGATACCTTCAAGAAGAGATTGGACTGTCATCCATCAGAAATGGTACAGGATCTCCCACTTGGGTGGGGGGGTTGTACTAGATGACCTATATAGATAATCCAATTCTGATTATCTGTTATGTGTCTATGAATTGTTTCTTTATCTTTCCTCTGAACTCACCCCAGTTTTAAGCAAGCCTAAACCATATGCCTGCTCTACCCCTAATCTTTGTGATGCAGTATATGTTGCTATATGATGAAATTCCTCAGATTTCTGTAAGGTTTACTTTCTTGTATATATTCATGAAATTGCAGCTTTACAGAACCAGGATTAAAAGCAGGGATGGGATTCTACAGGTTCGCATGTATTTGCTAGAACCGGTTGTTAACATTTTAAGCAGTTCAGAGAACCGGTTGTTAGAAGAAATTACTGGCCTAATCCTGTAAGGAAGGCAGGAAGGAAACATTCTGGTGTTGCTTACAGAAACTGCCTCTGCCTTAACCCTTATTACATTCTTAGCAGGACTAGATTTTCTGTCTCAGGAATTTCTCTGGAGTTTTTTTCCCCTCCTTTACTGGTACTTTGCTTGTGTGGAGTGATCACTCAAAGTTATAATGGCACTGAAAAAAGTGACTTATGACCATTTTTCACACTTACGACTATTACAGCATCCCCACAGTCATGAGAGGCTGGGCGAGGAGATGCTTGCCTTGATGTGAGTGATGTTGAGTTGGCCACACCCAGCCAGTCACATGACCACCAAGCCATGCCCACCAACTAAGCCACACCCACAGAATCAGTTGTTAAAACTTTGAATCCCACCCCCGATTAAAAGTAGTTAAATAGGTATCTTTCTTTAAAGGAAAGGTGTGACTACATATGTCTGGAGAGATATACAAGTTAAGAATTGCTTTGTTTGATAAGACCAAATGTGCAACAGTCTCTTTCAAATAAGAGAATATAAAAAAAGCAGCTAATGGCTAAAATCACAACAAAATCATGTATACAAATGAAATCCTGCAACTGAACTATTTCAACTTTTTTCTTGAAATTAAAGGCCTCATCTCTGACATTTCCATTGTCCCAAATAATTATAAGAGGAAAATATAATGGGAGAGCCATTGTTTAGGGATGTTCATCTTCCTCTTTTGACAAACCTTAGTTTCAGTAATAACTCCAGTGCAAAGATTTATTTGAACATATTTCTGAAAAAATGTTAGTGTGTTTATCTATTTGAAAACTTAACTTACTGATTTATTTAAAATAGGGTTTTTTTTAAAAAATATTATTTATACATGCCTATACCTTTATTCCCCCTTACTCTCTTGAGACATCTGTCATGTATCTGTGTTTCTATAGCTGATTGAATACCATATTTCTGCTTTCCATTATAGGTGATGACTCCAGATGTGCGTGCCAAAGCCAAAGCCAGATGGGGGTTGCTGAGAAATGTTCAATCTGCTTTCCGCAGATAATCCTGAACTACAGATCTACAAATCATTTTAAGAAGTAAAGCTATCAGAGAGAATCCCATTATATTTTTTTCTTTTCTTCATTCTTTTTAAATTACATTTGTGAGCGAAGATCTAAAAGCATTCCTTCCAAAATAAACAGGACCACAAAATAAAATTTCAGCTCTTGTATTTTATTTTTTTACCAATTTTTTCACTGAATTACATTGTTTAAGAAATACATGATAAAAAAACTCTTTAAATAAATTCTGTGTTGTACCAGAACCTCAAAGGCACATAATAGACATGTTTTCATATGGAAATGAAGGGCTTACTCTTTATTTTGTCAATCCAGAGCCTTGGTTTTTGTTTCATTTTAATTGGATATTGGAAATTACCTTCTGGATAAAATACTTGAGCAGTTCCCTATTATAGATTGTGCCTGAAATTTGTAAGAATTTTGTACACTGTTTTCACTTCATTTATTTATCCTCTGGTCTTTATCCTGAATGCTAGTACAACACTCATTACCATCTGTACATTTTGTACATGATGGGTAGTATATAGTTGAATACATAATAAAAAGTTCAGTAACTAGCGAACAACCAGCAATTAAGTGGAATCCAGTCCCATGTAAGAGTCTATATTCATTTATTGATTTCAATTTTTCCAAGCATCAGAGTCTTCTCTAGTGACTCTTGCCTTTGCATTATGTGCCAAAGTATTTAAGCATTAATTTCACCATCACTGCTTCCAGTGAATTTTACTTTATCTAATATAGAATTATTAATTCTTCATGTGGACCAAAGAATTCTTAGCAATTTTCTTCAGCACCATTTCTCAAAGGCATTTTTTTTCCCTGCAGTCTTTCTTATGATCTAGTTTTTACAGCCATATATTACAACTGGGCAAAACATGGCACTGATAATACATATCTTTGTTATCAGCTTCACATGCTTGCATTACAAGAATATTAAACCAATAGCAAACTGGGAACCAGTGTACCTGTTTTTTTCAAAACATTACTTAGCAATAACCAATTTTACTACAATGGAACCTTGCCATCATATTAGCATCTTTCTTACCAGGCATAAGAGTGTCCTTATATATAGGACATTACATGAATGGAGATTTGAGGATACTAATAGATGAATTAATAAATCTGAACTATCCATTTTTTCTAGTAAAGAGATTCTATTAACTGACTCAATAAGCTTCCCTAACATACCTTCAAATGGTTTGGATTAACTCACCTAAATTCTAGTAAGCAGAATCATGCGAAAAGTTGCCCCAATTCATATTTTGGCATTACTATTAATCTAAAAATGTAAATCAAGACAAAGTCATGGGTGCTGTCTTCTCAAATAGTCAAAAAATTGCAAGGATAGATTTCCGTAAATACAAAAGTTCTGATAAGTAGATCTAAACAGCTAATTAAACTATTGTGAAAGAATTCCAGTGCCCTCTGTATCTGAAATGCTCTCTGTATACTGAAATCAAGGCCATTATGTGTGTGCGTCTTCCCCCATGCAATAAGCCATTCTCTCTGAGTAAACATGTTTACTTATTTTTATTTATTTATTTAATTTTTATTTATTTATTTTGTGAAACAATGATTAGATGACAGGTATATAAGTACAAACGTGGTTATAAATACATGAAATGGATACAAATAAGAAAAAAATAATAATAGGACAGGGAGAATAGGCACGTTTTGGTAAGCTTATGCATGCCCCCTACAGACCACTTAGGAAAGGGGTGAGGTTAAAAGTAGACAGTCTAATGTTGAAGATTTTGGGGTTGGGGGAAGAAACCACAGTGTCAGGTAGAGTATCCCAGACGTTGACTACTCTGTTGCTGACGTAGTATTTCCTGCAATCAAGTTTGGTGCGGTTTATCTTTAATTTGTATCTATTTTATGCTCCTGTATTGTTTTGGTTGAAGCTGAACTTTTCATTGATAGGTAGGACATTGCAATATATAATTTTATATACTATACTTAGATTGAACTGAAGGCAGCGTAGTTCTAGGTTGTCTAGGTCTAAAATTTCAAGTCTGTTGGCATAAGGTATTCTGCTATAAGTAGAGGAGTGGGGATTCTTCTTGTAAAATATTTCTGGACTTTCTTAATCAGATATGTAATGCGGGTTCCATACTGATGAGCTGTATTCAAGTATTGGTCTAGCAAATGTTTTTTATGCTCTAGTTAGTAGAGTGATATTACTGGAGAAAAAACTATGTAGGATTAGGTTAACAATCTTAATGCCTTTTTGGCTATGTAGTTACAGTGGGCTCTAGCACTTGGATCATTTGAGATGAGTACTCCAAGGTTTTTGTCATCAACAAGGTCTTGACTATTCAGCTTGTATTTTATTTTTTGATTTTTTTTGCCAATTCAGCTTGTATTTTATTTTTTGATTTTTTTTGCCAATATGTAAGATAGAGCATTTATTTGTTGAGATTTGAAGTTGCCATTTGTTTGACCATTCTGATACATAGTTGAGGTCTTTTAAAGGGTAGCAGCATTGTCAGTGGTGTTGAATAGCTTTACATCATCAGCGAAAAGAATGCAGTTGCTCTTAATATAATCACAGAGGTCATTAATATAGAGTATGAAGAGAGTTGGTCCTAGAACAATGCCTTGGGGGACACCATTGTTGACAGGTACAGGATTTGATAGGACACTCCCAATTTTGATGATTTGTTGCCTGTTTGACAGGAATGCTTCTATCCAGTTATGCAGGTGTCCAGAGATACCATAAGATTTTAGTTTTAGGAGTAGTTTGTCGTGTACCACTGAATCAAAGGCTTTACAGAAGTCTATGTAGATTGCGTCAATTGCTTTGCCCTGATCAAGTTGTGTAGTCCATATGTTTTTACAGTGCAAGAGTTACAGGTTACAGGAGCTTCCTTCTGAAACCAAACTGTTTGCTAGAGAGAAGGTTGTTTGTCTCTAAGTTGAGGATAATGGATTGGTTAATAATTGATTCTATGACTTTACAGGTGATGCAGCATAAAAAGATTGGCCTGTACTTTTCAACTAGGCTGGGTCTCCCTTTTTGAAGATGGGGATGACCGTGGCTTGTGACCATAGTGTTGGCAAGGAGCTGCTCCTGAAAGATTTTTCAAAGATTATTGCTTCGAGGTTCAGCTATGGCAGTGGATAGATTTTTTAAGAAGTAAGCACATATTCCATCCTGTCCAATAGATAAAGATGGTTTTAGATTGCGTAGTGCTTTTTCAATATTTTCTTCTATAAAATCAATATGTATCATTGTAGTTGTCTGTGGTTCGACTGGGAAATATTGGGCATGATCCATTGCTGTTTACAAATACTGAGCCAAAGAATGTGTTAACGATGTTGGCTTTAATGGTATCATTGTTGCAGTCTTTACCATTTGGTTCTTTTAGGGGTGGGATGGACCTTGAGTCTTTTAGTTTGTTGTTTACAAAGTTGTAGAAAGCGTGGGTGGAATTGATGTGAAGAAGGTTTTCCTCTGGGCATGTATCCTGTATCTTCTATCTGGTAAGGTAAGGCTGACATCAATCTTGCAAGTCTCAAAGTACAGTTCTCCCACAAGCATCTTTACAGCCAGATAATTTAGGGAGGGAACCTCCCTCCCCCTCCCAAGCCTGTAGGCAGCAGCGGTGGGCCATGCTTTCCCTCATCTGACTGTTCCCTAGGCAGCATCTTTTTGTTCAGCCTGCCAAGGTCATTCCCAAATACCATTACAGGAATTAAGCATTTTTGCTAATGGGCAATTCAACTGATGTAATGTATTGTTTCCAGATAGCAGTCAATGAAACATGACCTTGTCTCCAAAGAAGGATTCAGAACTTCAAAATCCAAAAAAAATTCAAATGAAGAAAAATTTTGGAAGTATGCGAGTAATTAAGTATGCTAACAAATTACTGGCTTCTGCCCTGTTTGGCTGTTTCCTACACTTTCCCCCAAGGTTTTCTTTAGCATTTTCCATCCATTTTACTTTTTTTTTTTTTTAAATCCTTGACTTTTGACATCTCTCTCAATGGCTTTTATTTAATAATACTCTTTAAAAAACACTTTTCAGAAACTAAAGAACAAGAAAACAATCTCTTCCATTTAATGCAGCAAAGTCATTCATTCAATAATTGCAATTTGTTGTACTTAGCTCCTAATTTTTAAATGAGTATTCTTTATTCTCTGTATTAATAATCATCAGCAGCTATAATATAATTTGAGGTCCTAACACATATGCATATGATTGAAAGAAGAAACTAGTCTTGCAAACTAATACTCTTCTTCATAAATTTTATTTGATATATTTTATTATGAAGTAGAGATATTCCCTATTATCTGTGCATACTTTTATGCCTCCATTTTTTCTCTTAAACTGTTACATAATAATATGAAACAGATCAAGGTAATTTTCTGCCAAACTCAAAATGTCTAACATGATGTCTAGACAAAATGTCTAACAATCTAAAAATGATTAGCCCATCAGCGCTTATCCTCTAGTTGTTCAATATGAGAATACAAAAATGTTATTCAATTAGTGTCCAGTTCCTTGAACCATGTGTTGTAAAGACAACTGAAGGATGACACATTTTGGTATTCTCATGTTTATCAATTGGAGGGTGAGCAACGATTAGCTCATAGTTGCATTGGCCAAAAAAAAAAAAAAAAAGCTAAGCAGTTCCTCTCAGTTCCACATTCCTATTTTTTGTTCTGTGTTGCATCTAAAAGCCCCTGGTGTGATATAGCCCGCCAGCAAATTTGCAATCAAGTATTTTTCCCAGTATTTCTATCCATGGTTTCATGCTGCTATGGTGGCTAGAGGAGGAAAGAGGGCTGCCTAAATGCAGCCCCCTCCCTACCCATAAAAACCCTATATAGGCAGACTCTAAAAACAAGAGGCTAAATCTCTATGGGAAAAGAAGGGCAATAACTGTGAATTCTGGGAAAGAAGAGGAGGCAAGTGTTCCCACTAGTAAAAAACAAGGTTTGTAGAGCCACAGCAATTCAAAAGAAAAGATCACCTTTACTACAGTTTCAGATACAGCAGAGCTGTCAGAAATAAATTGACCCAGAGCTCCAAAACAACGGACATTGTGACATTTGACAGTTCCTGAGCTGATCCAAAGTGACATTGAGCAGATATGGCCTGAGGTATTTAAATGCCTGTGTAAAAGCAAGAGCTTGATACAGAAATGCAGATGCCTAATGTTTGTATAGAGCACAACATGAAAAGGGCAGGCATCACTGTATTTATTTTTTATTTTATTTTAATTAATTGATTAATTTATCAAGCAATTATTAGATAACAGGTATCAGTATAAACATAGTTATGAATACATGAAATGGATACATATAAGAAAAATAAAAGAAAAAAATAAAAGAAACAATAGGACAGGGACGGTAGGCACGTTGGTGTGCTTATGCACGGCCCTCTTAGGAAAGGGGTGAGGTAAATAGTAGACAGTCTAAGGTTAAAGTTTTTGGGGTTTGGGGAAGAAACCACAGATTCAGGTAGAGTATTCCAGACATTGACCACTGTGTTGCTGAAGTCGTATGTCCTGCAATCAAATTTGATGCGGTTTATCTTGAGTTTGTATCTATTGTGTACTCTTGTATTGTTGTAGTTGGAGCTGAAGTATTCATTGATAGGTAGGACATTGCAATATATAATTTTATGTATTATATTTAGATCGGACCGAAGGTGGTATATTCATAAATTGTATCATTTTTAATGGTTTAGACCAATGGATGTAAGATCTACCTCAGAAACAGAAGTGGGCAGCTGTCCCAATGTGGGAGGGGAAGCACAATTCACCCCTCTAATCAACTGAATTGAATAAAAAGCATTCTGTTATCAAAAGGGCAGTGATGTCATAAGAAGGACAGGGTTGTGTTTCAAACCCCTT
Organism: Laticauda laticaudata; assembly: GCA_004320025.1. Classification (NCBI taxonomy): domain Eukaryota; kingdom Metazoa; phylum Chordata; class Lepidosauria; order Squamata; family Elapidae; genus Laticauda; species Laticauda laticaudata. Next base: position 11,120 of record BHFT01076842.1, on the reverse strand, counting down.
TTCTCAGAGATTTGGAGGAGGGTCAGAAGTGTGAATTGAAGGCAAACTGCTTTCTTCTCAATCCTTAAAAAGTCTCTTCCCATAATATCCATAACATTTAATTGACTATTTCTAATAAAATAGTCTGTTTTATTGGTGTGATTTCAGAGGTGGAATAGAGCCCAGCCCATTCCATTTTCATCCTTTTGGGGGGGGGGGGGGTTAAAAAAATTATGCCACGAAACTGAAGTCATTTTGCCAGCAAACTTCACTGGCCTATTTTGGCAGCATTGGGAACTGTTAATTGGGTACTTGAATGCCTGCTGTGGCCCACAGATTGGTGAATTACTCAATAAAGATGGGGGAAAAATAATAAACCTAAGTTAAGAGCAAAAGCTACATTTTTTGCCCAACATCAACTATCAAATTTATGTGAAAGCAATGATAGATATATGATGGCAAAAAATTACTTACATTTTGGTTTGGCATCATCTGTTCTCTGGTATATAACCAAAATCTAGTGCCTTCAGAAAATATTCACTTTTGTCAATTTTGTTATGCTGCAGCCTGATTCTATAGTTGTTGAAAATCATTTTTTTCCTCATTGATCTACATTCTGTACTCCATAATGACAAAGTGAAAACAGAATTTTAGAAATGTTTGTACATCTATTCAAAAGGAAAAAAAAACTTATATTGGCATAAGTATTCAGACCCTTTGCAACAACACTTGAAATTTAGTTCAGGTATCTCCCTTTCCTTTCTCTTGATCATTGCTGACATGTTTCTACACCTTGATTGGAGTCAATCTGTTGTAAATTAAATTGATTGGACATGCTTTGGAAAGGCACACAGCTCTCTATAGAAGGCATCACAGCTGACAATGCATATTAAAGCAGAGCAAAAGCCATGAGGTCAAAGCAATTGCCTGCAGAGTTCAGAGACAGGATTATTGCAAGGCACAGATCTGGGAAAGACTACAATAAAATGTCTGTGGAACTCCTAAGAGCCCAGTAGCTTCCATAATTCTCAAATGGAAAAAGTTTGGTGCAGTCAAAATTCTTCCAAGGGCTGGTCACCCAGTCAAACTGAGCAATCAGCGGAGAAGAACTTTAATAAGAGAGGTGACCAAGAACCCAATGGTCACTCTGATTAAGCTCCAAAGATCTTGTGTGGAGATGGGACAGAGCTTCAGAAAGTCAACCATCACTGCAGCCCTCCACTGATCTGGGCTTTATGGCAGAGTGGCTAGATAGAAGCCTCTCCTTAGTGCAAAACACATGGAAGCCCTCTTGGAGTTTGCAAAAAAGCCCTTAAGGACTCTCAAGAGTGTGAGGAAGAAGATTTTCTGATCTGATGAAACCAAGATTAAATTATTTGTCCTCAATTCTAAACATTATGTCTGGAGGAATCCAGGCACTGCTCATCACCTGCTCACTATCATCCCAACAATGAAGCATGGTGTTGGCAGCATCATGTTGTGAGGGTGTTTTTTGGCAGCAGGGATTGGGAGACTGGTCAGGGTTGAGAGAAAGCTGAATGGAGTACAGGAATATCTTCAGTGAAAACCTATTCTACAGTGCTTAGGACCCCAGACCGGGCTGAAGGGTGACTTTCCAACATGACAAAGATCCTAAGCATACAGCCAATAGAACACAGGAGTGGCATAGGAACAACTCTGAGAATGTCTTAGAGTGGCCCAGCCAGAGCCCTGACTTGAACCCCATTGAACATTTCTGAAAGGACCTGAAAATGGCTGTCCACTGACAGTTGCCATCTAACCTGACTGAGCTTGAGAGGATTTGCAAGGAAGAGTGGCAGAAAATCCCCCAATCGAGGTGTCTAAAGCTTATCGCGTCATACCCAAAAAGTCTCAAGGCTGTAATTGCTGCCAGAGGTGCTTCAATGAAGTACTGAGTGAACAGTCTAAATATTTCAGGGTTTTTTTCTTTTTAATAAATGTACAGATATTTCTAAAATTCTGTTTTCACTTTGTCATTGTGGGGTACTAAATGTGGATTTTTAAAAAAATCTGTTGAATTTACCATCTCCAATGATACGAAAAACTCCTGCCATTTAATTCTTCTTAATATATAGGAAGATCTGGATCAGTTCATCTCAGTTCTACCATCCAAACTTTCTAGACTACAGTAATTGCTAGAATCCACATCTTCCGGTCAAATTCGTATCTCTGTCATTCTTTGACAGAAGAAAAGCTTTTAAAAATTTTTTTGATACATTCTTTTCCTCTCATGTATCCTAAATATCATATTTCTTACATTGGCTTTGTATAACCTTTTGCATGATTTATAACCATTGCCCTGTTCACACCTGCGGATTGGTGGAATCTACATTGGACTGTGGGGAGGAGTTCTAATTCCCTTTATCTTACTTGGATGCCCTGAGGGACTCCAGACCCTGCTTTGAATTTTGACCTGCTTTATCTCTCTTTGATAAAAACATTCCTTTTGAAATACAAAGTTTTCAAGAGTTCATACTTGTATTTTGAAGCGGGGGGGGGGGGGGAGAGAGGCTGGTCCTTACACTCCCTGTTATATTCCACCTTATCAGTTTTTAAATTGTGATGCCCAGAAGTGAACACTGTGCCATGTGAGGTCACACCAGCATATTAGAGTAGCATCTTTACTGCTTGGGGGTCTAGCCACCATCTTTCTGTTGATATAACTTGGAACCACTGTACAGTATTAGCTGCTTTAACCACGGTATCTCACCACTGATCTGTCTAGAGCTGAATGGTCTAACGAAAAGCTCCAGAAATGTTTTCTAGCAAACTCAAGGGAGACATACTCTATCTTTATATACTTTTTCAAATGCAGAACTGCATTTTTCTTTGTTGGAATTCACTTCATTACTTATATTTCTCCATTATGTCAGTCAGTATCATACTGAATATTGTTTCATTCTTAGTTATCCCATCCAATTTGGTACCATCTGCAAAACTAACCATTTCTCTGTCCAGCCATAAAAAGGTTAAACCAAACTGGGCTCAGGGAAATTTCAATTAAGATTTTATTACCTATTTATTAATCAGGCTTGATGAATTGCTGATCCATCAAACAGCTATCTGGACCCTATTTTAACAGTTTACAAGAAAAAAAATAGTTGCCTTTGTTGAAAATCATAATGAAATTACTATATACTTTACTGTATCCCCTTCATTCCCGATGCATTTCTTGACTAGATGATCTGCTCCCCCCAAAACCGCATTGCTTTTTAATAGTCAATACATCCCCCCTTCAAATGGATGCATTTTCAGTGTCTAATGATTAATTAATACCTTTCCAGATACCAGTATCATGGTGGTGTGTACAGACAAAAAAGCTTTGTCATTTGTGAGAAAGAAGCCTGCTATTATTTTTCAATGTGTTTAGCCAAAATGTCCTTGCAATAACTGACAACTTGAACTAGCTATAAAAAGAATGAGGGGTCCTTGGTGCTCTCTGAGCTTGCTTGTTTTCTCGACTAATCTTCAGTCCTGACTAGCACTGATGATGTTACCCAGTTTGGGTAATGAAATGTTTGCAAGAAAACAAGCAAGCACCAAGGACCCCTCATGTCAACCCTGAACTGCAAATATTCTCCTTTATTAGTATAAAAAGAATTGATGGAAAATTTTATTTGTTGATGGAAGAGACGACTTTGTTTGTTTTGAAGCCAAGGTTTGATCTAGGACCACGTAACAGTGATTTTGCCCTTCAATGCAGAGACACTTAGAAGTTTAGTTGCCCTGAACAATAGATAGCAGCAACAACAGGACTATAGGTAGTCCTCAACTTACAACCACAATTGAGTTCAAAATTTCTGTTGCTAAGTGAGACAGTTTTTAAGTGAATTTTGCCCCATTTATGACCTTACTTGCCACAATTGTTAAGTGACTCATTGCAATTATTTCACTAGTAACATGGTTGTTAAGTGAATCTGGCTTCCCCATTGAGTTTGTCAGAAGCTTGCAAATGATGATCACATGACCCCAGGACACTGCAACCGTCATAAATATGAAGTAGTTGCCAAGCATCCAAATTTTGATCACATGACCATGGGGAGGCTATAATAGTCATAAGTGTGTAAACGATCCTAAGTCACCTTTTTCAGCAATGTTGTAACTAAACAGTCACTAAACAAATGTTAGCATTTTAAAAAGCAAAATAAAAATATTTTTTTATTGATTTGGTAAGTGTTTAAAATTAAACTGCCAATTCAAATAAAGTCATGTCCACCATTATACCCTTATATGCATACAGTTCTGTGCTGTCGTCTATAGAGATTCTCAATCACCCAGGTCATGGTTGTCCTAAAAGTGGTGGTGGTGGTGGGGGGTTCCCAAAAAGGAACTGGACTTTGTATTTTCCTTGAAGTCTTCAAGGAAAAAAACAAAATCCAGTTGCCTTTTGGGGGGGGGGGAGNGAAAAAAACAAAATCCAGTTGCCTTTTGGGGGGGGGGAGGCACTTTTGGGAGTTCTGTGCTGTTATACAGTCTAAATAATATTAGTTATTGGAAATGCACTTGGGAGGGTGGGAGAAAATATAGCATTCAAATTAGTATATGAAGATATGCAGCAAGACCATTGTTTAAAGATGCAAGGAAATCAATGCAAAATACAGAGGCTCAAAGCACTTGCTTGCCTTTCCCACAGGACATCTTTTTTCTAGAAGCAATCAACTAGACTGCAGATCCTAGCATCTCTTCTGGAGCATGAAGCTATTGCTATTTTCTTTCTGTCAGACAGACTTGTTTGGACTAGGGAACCTATTACACTCAATGGAAATTAATGTTCTGCTGAGGATCTGAAAACACTTCTAGCATGTTTTCCTACTCTCCTAAGTTGCATAAGCTAAAGAGCTTTGCATAAAAGAGGGAGAACAGGAAGAAATGAAAAAGGGTTTTATAAGCCTTAATTACTCAGGGCATTCTTGTTCTAGATCTGCTGTGGCTCAGGCATAACCTCAGTTTAGATATACACAAGTTGATTGTTTGGTGCACTAACCTAAAAGCAAGGTAAGTGACATTTTGGCTGTTCTAGATATTTTTTTTTAATGGCATTTTTTGAATGCTATAGATAATTACATGATCACTATGAATATATTACCTAGGATAGTGTTTCATGGAGGATATTTTTTAGTTTCATTAACAGCAGAACAGAAATATAAAATCCTTCGTTTTTGCTGCCACTTCTATATGGAAACAGGCTGAATTCCAAGGTATCAAATGTCAGTTTTAGAAAAACATCCTCCCTACATGGTAAGAATCAGGGATGAAAAATAAAGGTATCACACAGAAAGCTCCTTAATGTCATTTCAATCTGAATTACTGATTTAAAGGTAGAAAGTGGTTCAACTTTCAAAAGATTTTTTTTTTCAGATGCTCCTAAATCTCAAAAGAAACTACTTCTCTCTTTCCTAGCTTAATAAATCACATGGTGTTATCAACTTTCTTCTATGTGATTCTTATCATTTCACTGATCTAGAAACAACCAGACTCTTCAAATATCACTGCTGCTATGGGCACATGGGGAGTAGCCACATCAGAAGCTCACCTTTTATATCCTAGCTTGAAAGTTTATCTCCAAGTAGCACATGATATCATCTGGATCTCTGGCCAAAATAGCTTTGTAGAATGGGAGAATTTTCTTCTGACATGTTCAAAACTGCGTATCTATAATTCACTAGATGATCTTTTAAAATATGATAGAATCTTTAGGTCAAGAGCCAAAATAAAGCAGCAGGGTCTGTGTGAAATAGAGAAAAAGAGAAGAGATTTCCCACACATCCTAGCTGGCACACCCAGCTAATTAAAGGTAAGATTTGCATCCAAGACTAATCTGAACAAACACTTGCTTTATATGTGTTCCGTTTGGAAATAAGGTGCGCGAGACCAGGTTCCAACAAACAGCTCTTTATTAAAACAGTATAGTGACTTGTAACCAGAACATTTTACCCAAAGCCATGGCAGCCCTCTTATAGTGGCTTGTTCACGGCTTGTGCCAATGAACAGTTTTGTTCAAGTGTTCTTCGCCATCAGGTTGGGCCAATTCGGAATGGGCGCTTACCTGACACATCTGAGAATGGCCTATTCGGCCAGATCCAGTTTAAGAATTTGGAGTCTATGTTGAATAGTTAATAATTTGTTAAGTTTATGTTGGAACGTCCCCCTCGGTCCATTTTTTCTCAGGGCTCCTTAGTATACGAACCATGCATTTCGGCCCCATCCATTAGAAGCCGTGAGCCGGGCTTCAGGGCATGTCGGATGCCCTGGCAGCCAAGTATTGCTCGAAAGCTAAAGCGGTAAACTGGGGCCCATTGTCCGAGACTTACACATCTGGCAGTCCATGTGTGGCAAAAGTTTGTTTAACTGTTTTTATGACTGCTTCCGAAGTAGTGGATGCCAAAAGGATAACCTCTAACCAGTTCGAGTAGGCGTCAACGATTACAAAATAGGTGTTCCTTTCGTTGCCCAAGCAAGTCAATATGCAGTCTCGACCTGGAGTTTCGCCCATTCCATAGAATGGTGCCAGTGGGGGGGGGGGTAGGCCTTGATTTTTGGCAGTCATGGCATGTTGCCACCCATCGTTCATGTCTTTGTCCAAGCCCTGTCACCAGAATGTAACTCTGGCCAGGGTTTTCAATTTTTGACATCCCAGGTGTCCGCTCCGTGCAACACATGCACAATACTTCTTCCCTGTAACTTTTTGGGGATTATCACACCTGTCCCCCACAGTATACAGCCCTTTTTCAAGAGACAGTTCAGTCTGTCAGTTGCGAAAACAGGTTTAAAAAAGTCTCACCTCACCGCAGCCCTTACCTACCCAACGCAGGATTCGAGTGTCAGCGGGTCTTTCGCAATAGCTTTAGCGACGTCTGCTGCGGTTAGTAGCAGATGTCGCCATGGACCCTCCATTTGGAGAGTGGAGATGGGTGGAGCTGGTTCGCCTTCTATGTCGGGCAGCAGGGAACAGCTCAAGGCATCCCGCATAGGTGAATGGTCTTCCCTGGCCATGGATGAGTTGTGTAATTGTAATGCAGTGAGGAATTCTGACCAACCTTGTCATTCCTTGGTGACAGAATGTCGGGTTGGTTTGTTTCCCTGCTAAGGCATCCCTAGCAGGGGTTTGTGGTCAGTGATAATGAAAAATGTCCTACCATATAGGGCATTCGTTAGAAATCTTTTTGAACACCTGCAGATTGATTGCGAAGAGCTTCTGGTTGAGTTGGCTGTAGTTCTTTCAGATTTTTGACAGTGTTTTTGGAAGGTGATTGGTGGCTCTCTGCCCATCTGGTAGCTTTGTGACCCCAGGATGGCGCTGATTTCGCAAAAGGTGATGTCATCACAGGTGACCGTTCACATGGCAAAGTGTTGCTGTAGCTGAATTGAAAACGGGGTTAGAAGTTAATAATTTCTTAATGTTCTGGAATGGCTGCTTGTTCCCAGTGGCCCAATTCCAGACAGCTTTTTATCTAACAGTCGATGTCAAGGTTCTGCAACGGTTTGGCTTTTTAGGCAGGAAGAACCATTGTAGAAATTAAATGAGACCTAAGAATGCTTGTAAGCTCAGTTTTGGTTCTTAGGTCTGGGTAACGTCTTTGATTGGCCTTTATCTTCTTTTCAGTGGGGTGTATCCTTGCTCAATCTATAAGGTAGCCTAAAAATTCGAACTGATCAGTGGCTAGTTTTACATTTTTCTCTTCTTGACTTAAGCCCTGCTTCTCTGACTCTTCGCAAAACTTCTTTTAGTCTATTTTCTTAATTGTTGTGCATTTTTTGCTGATACTAAATACATCACAAAATAGGGACAACTCCTTTGATTCCTATTAGAAGGCGCTCCATGAGGCTTTGGAAGATGCCCGGGGCAACGCTAAACGCCAAAATTGAAGTCGGTTGCACTTGAATGCCCCTCTGTGCGTGACTATAGTCTGTGCCCTCTGCAGTCCTTGGGGTCAAACTGGTAAGCTGTTGCATACGCTTCTGTGCGAGATCAAAGTTTGCAACAATTTTTCCTCCCCCTAAATGAATGCAATAGGTGTTGCACCTAACGGTACTTGGTACGCTGCTTTGTTGGAGTGCATGATTTTAGGGTTTGCCCTTATAGTCTCACACAGATACGCACTGACCCATCTGGTTTTGAAGGAAGTCACAAGATGGGTGCTTCCCACCTGGCCATGGTCAATTGGCTCTAAACAACTTTGTTCGATGAGTTTCGTTAAGCTGCTATCTATTTTTGGGCTTAAGGCAAACGGGAACATGTCTGGCTTTGTGAAGGCCATGATGGAGCTACCTTTGGGTCTAGGCCTGAATGATATGTGGGGTGTCCCCTTGTACTTGCCTAGGGTCCCGTGAATTACACTCGCCAGAACTCTTACCAGCAGGCCTCTTCTTCCCGTTGGCTGCAAACGATGCGTTGATACCCAAGTCACTCCATTCCCGAGGCCACGAATCCATTCGATTCCCGACGCAGGCTAGGGCTATCAACGGTCGACGATTGTCAGAGGCAGCACCCTTTCCAAGCGGTGCGGGTTTTTTCAAATTCTAACTAAGGAAATGTCCAAGGCCCACTACAGGATTTCGGTTTCCCTGGTAGTCTTTTAATATCGATTTGCTGTTCTAGTTTTTCGTGTTGATGTCTGGTATGCAGTTTCCGATAGTGTTCCAAGATACCATCTGACAGAGTATGATCTGGAGTTTACTTCCATCTCAACAGGGCTTTCCCTTCGATTTTCACATTTATCCGGAACCTTTTTTTGGCGTTTGCTGCCCTGGCATTTCCGATGTTATCTGGTTTGGTGTGGTTTCTCCTCTGTTCGTTCGTTTCGCTGGTTTCTGCTCTTTCAACGCTCCATCTGCTTTACCGGCTTGTCTCTCTTTCATTTCTGGGGGGGGGGGGGGGTTGCCGCGCAACAATTCGTTTTTTGGACTCGCTCCTTTTGTTCCCGCGGCGACCACTTGAAATGTGCCCCCTTTTTTTCAACAACTTCTGGCCAAATGTTTGCATCTAAGAACCCTGCATCTCTGAACGCGGGTGATTTCCTCCACACTCCAGCACACTGGAATTCTCGCCTGCTTCATTCCTTTTCCCCACTCATTTTCTTTCTGAACTGAAGTCCGATGTATGTCTTCATTGTTGTCATCAGTGTCGCTTGGGGAGTCCGAGATCTTCATCGGTGAGTGGTCGCTGTGGCTGTTTTCTTGCCTTCCTTCCCACCCTCTTTTCTATGGTTGATTCAGTGGAATCTGGATGACATCCATCTGGCCAATGGTGGCTGCAGAATTTACTTGCTGCTTTAGTGGTGGGGGCTTCTGCGATGGCCTTGGGCCACTGAGGGGGGGGGGGGGGGGGGGGGGGGGGGGGGGGTCGTGATATTCGGTCTGTTTAGGCAGCTTGCTTTGGAAGTGTAGCATCCTTCAATCCGGAGGACCACGCGGTCTCCTCATGGCCTTGTCATGTTCTCGGAACTTGCAGGCTCCTCTGATGTGTCTTAGGGCTGCTAACAAACAACCCTGATGCTCCTCGTCTTTCTGTTTGGTCTCATTTATAAAATTCGTGTCTCTTCGATCAGGTTGGAGACCAAGGCGCATAATGGGCTCATAGCATTCTGTTCAGTTCAGGCCCATGCCATCTGCTTAACATCCTCTCAGTATAGCTACCTCCTTGGCCCATTTTGAAAAATGCTGGCCCAAAGTGTGTGAGGAATACAGCTTTCTCTTCCCTCTGTCAGTTATCTCCCTGTAGCTCATGTGCTTTTCTAAAGAACATCAGAAAACGGTCAATGTACGACTCCCCAATCTTTCTTCGGCTAGGTTGAACGGTGAGGGCGGTGCTTGTTACTGGCCATCTCGTCACTCGGTTCTGGTTTGCTGCCGTGCTTCAGTCTCGCTCTTCTAGGCACGGATCCCACCTTCGTCGCCAGTGTTCCGTTTGGGAAATTAAAGTTGCGTCGAACCGGTTCCAACACAGCTCTTATTAAAACAGTATAGTGACTTGTAACGGAACATTTACCCAAGCCGCGGCAGCCCTTCTTATGCGGCCTGCTCGCAGCTTGGTGCCAGTGACAGTTTGTTCAAAGTGTTCCTGCCTTCAGGTGGGCCCAAATCGAAATGGCGCTTAACTGACCAATCCGAGAACGGCCTATTCGGGCATCAGTTTAAGTATTTGGAGTCACTACCAAGTCTGTAACATAAACAATAATGGTATATGGTTTCTTACCATTGAAACATTGCATTGTTTGTGAAGAAATCATTTTTTTTAAATTGAATACTGGCTACCCACAGCGTATAACATTCAACCATGGATAAGAAGTAAGAAGGCCTCAGAAATGCCAGAGATTTAAGCTTTTTTCCGCCTTCCTCTTGATAAATTACAGGTCACAAACAACTTCTGAATATGACCTGAAATTTCTGTCCCAAACTGTACTTCCACGAGAAGTAAAAGGAAGGAAAAGAAAGAATTGGAAAATGCTAGTCCCAGATGTCCTAACTGAAGGCTTCAAAATACTGTACATTCAAGACCTAATGGATTTTAAGAACAACACAAATTTAGGTCCTATAGCACATTAAGATTTTGACAGAAGACGCTTGAGTGATTGTTTTAGATGCTTGGTTTTTGTAAAAAAAATTATGATCACCATTTTATAAATTGGCTAAAACAAAATACAGTCTTAAAAAAAGAAATGGTTTAAAAAGGAAAGTAAATCAATAAATTAAAAATATCTTTGTATATTTTTCTGGAAATGGGAGGCCATTATTCCATGATGAAAGAACTGATCACAATTTACTTAGTATTGCTAGCATTTTGAAAGTATTCAGATTCAGTTTGGCACTACACTATTTAACGGATTATATTACTTGATCACAACCAGGCTCCATCTCGGCCAATGAAGCATGGTCCCTTTCAACCTTAATGAGCGTGCTCTTGTAGTGGCGTGCTGTTGCTATAATTTCATCGCGATGCGATTTTCTTAAATTAACCATCTTCACAGTTCCTTAATTATAGAAAGCTGGGTGTATTCATAAATTCTGAATGTAGCCTATATAGATGAAAAAGTCTATAATTAGTGCATGCAGTGGAAAGCTCTTAAACATTAATGTAGCAATGAATATGTAGTTTTGACTGCTGGTGCAAATTTATCTTA
>BHFT01076835.1:0-52929 GCA_004320025.1 Laticauda laticaudata | reverse complement strand
GAAGTTGCAAATCTCAGTCATGACAAGCTCCTCTGTAAATCTCTTGCAAGCAGGCTGGCAAGCAAGTGAGTTTGGGTGAGCATGGTGGTTGGGCCTGGTAGAGAGGCAGGAGTGCAGGTCCTATAGCCTGACGTGTATCAATAAGTAAGTGCTATAGCCCAGAGCGCAGGTGGGAAATGGATGCCAACGGGCTTGGTACAAATGTGGGTGGATAAATAGCCACCTGCCTGGATCCTATACTTGCCCTACAATCTGGGGGCTCTCTGGGAGAAAAAAGTGACAGGAGGGAGAATATCTTACAAGAGTGACTTGTGTTCTACTTCCTCATTGACTTTGTGGGAAGCAAACAAGGAAGTAAATGGATATCATGTGACACTATAAAATAAATTGACAGAATCATGATACTATGAAATAAATTGACAGAATGTCTTTCAAAAATAATGTTTTCCTTCTATTTTCTATTTATAACCAGATATTTTCTCAAAAGAGTTTGGAGTCATAAAGAGACGTACCACTGGATCATACTCCCAAAGCTGATTGCCTTTTAAGTGATGGCATTTGAGCATTGTGACTGGACCATTAAGTTTGGAGACATCTAAACACAAATCATCTGTTCGGATCTCCTTGTTAGCTGTGTATGAGAAAACCTTGACAGAAAACCACATTTGATTACAAAGGTGATACTTCATTATAAAATCTGAGTATAAAACCTCCTCCTAATGAAATATTTGGAAAACACCAGCCAAATGAATCTCCCTTTTTCCACTTAAAAGGTTTCCTAAACAATGGCATTTATGAAATTTCCAATGGCAATAAAGTAAAATTTTTCAAACTTCTCATTTTTCTAGATTTACTTTTTCTTCTATTATATTAAAAACTGTAATTCTATTTGCACAATTGTGCTATTGTGATGTATTACAATATGTTTACTCTAAACAAAAATAGTACATAACATTAACAAATTATGTAAAGTGGGAAATTTTTTAGCAGTGTCTGTACTGACATCAGAGATGACAATTGCTACTAGAAATATTAGAAAATGATGGCTATTAATTGAGATTCATATAGCTGAAATATGAACTACATTTCCTTATTTGATATGGTAAATTTCCCCTGGCAAATACATTAATTTAAATATTAATGATACAATAGTATTTGGGGGAATGGGGGCATTTAAAATATATAAAAAAGTTTCACACGAGATGCAGGCTCACATGGATTATCTTGCTGGAAGTACCACAAAAATATTGGCTTAATGCCCAGTGTTTATATTCCATAAATCACTCAGGACTTCAAGAGGAGGCAACAATGCTGCCAAATTAACTCTGGAAACAATTTGAATTAATTTGTGATAGAATCTTTAATCTATCCACCACTCCTGTGAAAATTCATACTAGTGACTAACTTAAAGCTGATTTGATGTTGAATTGTCCATAAAATGGAATTATGATTCTTCAATATACTCCATTATTAATTATGAGAATAGAGATTTTAAATATATTTGTTAAATTATTTACTGCTCAAAATATAATGAAAACAAAAAATGTTATTACCTGATTACCACCCATTCCATGACAATTAAAAATTCCAACTTTTTCATTTTCTTTTCGTGCCATATTATCTAGACACTGATTTGTTTCCGCATTTCTTATCTAAAAAGTCAAAAATCAGATATATGACAGGTAGGTATGTAGGTAGGTAGATTAGATAGACAGACAAGATAGATAGAACACAGACACATGCACATACACTCCCACACCCCAGATACATATTAACTAACTTGCACATTAGCCTTAAAAGTGTAAAGAAGGACAGTACCCATCCTCTCAAAGAGATAATAACAAATCCTCTCAAACTTAATAACAAAGTCATGTAGTCATTGGGCTCATATTCTCTCAGTGATTATCCTTTTTGCTTTCTCTGTAAATTTTAGCTCTGTAAGTCAGTGCATATACAGGCAGGAAGGGGGTGAGTATAATAACACAGAGATAGCACAAGTATAACTATCACATTGCTAAGATTTGAAATGTGGTTGTTTTCTACTATTTATCTTGGTTTTGATCTTAAAGTTTATATAATCTGAGACACGTAATACCAATACTTTGTTCACAAATTTGGGTATGCTGTAAACTTTCCACAAACTAAAATTACATTCTATTAGAACAGAGGTGTCAACTCACTTCGCAATGTGACGTATCGTGACTTTCCCTTTTGCTAAACTGGGCGTGGGTATAGCCAACATGTGACACATATGGGCCACGGGCCGCGAGTTTAATTGCCTTATATTAGAGTTTTTTGTTTTTTTCCTTGAAATAGGGCAACATAGTTTCTTCAGAGGCTAGCTTTTTAATAAATTACAAAGTCTTTTGATTCAATAACATATAGTATATGTATGTCAGCAAAAATATAATTTTACTCACTATTGCTCAGGCTTTTTATTTTTAAATAAAAATATTGATCTCATTTTCTGTTTGCATTTAGTTAGCCTTTTAAATGCTTTTTATCTGTTTTATTAATGTTATGTTTTAAATTGTATGTTAAATTAAATTACTAATATTAATTTTTCAAACTGCATTAAATGAAATTAAATTTGAGAATACATTTTCTATTTTTGGTTATAATTTATAGTTATTTGTATTTTAAAATAAAATATCTATCAGTGGCACAATGTAAACTTTGACATCTTTAATGTTTGGAAAGAAGTGCTTTGTTCTTTTTCTCTGTTCTATGACACTTTATTTTGTATTTTTATCTTACAATAAAATTTAATATAAAGAAAGTTTACATCAAAACTAGCATAAAAATGATTATATAATCCTATATTCCCCTATTAAAGATAGATTTTCACACCAAGGAAAAACTCTGTCTTAATTCCACTGTATCAAATGTTATTGGTTTCCACATGAAAAAGCATAGGTGTTTAGTTATGACATTTATTTTTCTACATGCTATATCAGGTATGGGCAATTAATTTTTTCAAGAGGTCACATGAGAAACAGACTGTTGTGGAGGCTGTTGCCCGACTGCCCTGCCATTGTCAATGCCCTGCCTGCCATAGATACTGCCAAATTGATTAGGACAGCCTACAGGGCAGATGTGGCCTACAGACAATAAAATGATCAGGTCTGCACTATTTGGAATTGTACATAAAATTTTTACCTCTCCCAAAGAAAAATAGTGTCGTGGTATTTGGGAATCAGGATAAACATTCTCTAAATACCAGGAAAAAGGTTTGCACTGAAGCTTCTGTCTTAGTCCAAGTCGGGAAGAAATGTCTCCATAATCCACCTTTGTAACCCCTTTAAAGAAGTATATATTACTGTTAAAGTCTGCAGAGTCACAATATTATTTTTTCTTTTGTACAGTTTTAGTGAAATATAAATACAGTCATATTATTTCAAAACCCAATCTTTACACATAATCTTTTTCAGAGGTTCTGAAAAACTATAATAAATTTAATCTGAGTCTTAGACATGGGGACAAATTTGGTTTAAAAAGTAATTCTATAATTCATCCTGTCAGTCCTGTCCCAACAGGCTCTCTAGAAAAGAAAAATGCTTGACTCCATCTGAAGGTGTCAAAGGATCTTTCACTAGAGACAACTGGATGCAGCGAAAGCAAGAAAGAAGATAATCTGCACAAATTGCTACATTTCCAAACTTTTAACCCCCTCCTTTTGATTAGTTCATCAATGTCCAATAGGATGGTAGTTGGATGTTTTGAGAACAGGACACTTCAAGAAACAATTAACATTCCATTCCCAGGTCCTGGGTGCCCAAAAACCCTTGAAGTGTCCACATGACATTGGTTCACACCTCTGCTTCTTGTTCTTACTAGTCTCCCCCTCTTTCCCCCTTTTTCCAACAGGCCCTTTTATCCCTCACATCTTCCCCTCCCTCTCTGGGTTATAGCAGGCAGCAACACAAGCAAAGCCTGACATGCTGCCCCCCTTCACAGAGACATTAGTCCTAGAGAGAGAGAGAGTGATTGGAGGATGTCTCGTTGTTTAGCTATGGAATCTCTGTAGTATGATAAAGCATACATGCCATGCACACATGCATTCCATTTTAGAAGAGGGAAAATGTTTCCAAGCTACTAGGTATTGGACATTTTTTGTGCTTGCAGGAATCATTATAGACATTAGAGATATTGAAGAGAATGTCTTTAAGTTCAAAATGCTGTTCTCCTTTAATCAGGGTAGAGATTGGAGGGAGATTTCTCCCAGCAAAGGAGAAATTAGTGCCAGCTTCCACAAGCTACAATGAAATACCAGATGGTCTTTGGGAAGTATAAGCTATACTGTAACAGGGTGGTTGTTATGCCAACATATTTGGGGCACAGGTTTTTTTTTTTGCCATTTACACCCAATGGGGTGGTCTGGGATATATTATGGGGCAGCTCTGGCATGGCCACAAATTCTTGTCCCATAGCCACTTTAAAAAGGGCAAAACCAGTGCTATTATGCAGGAAGTTATTTTACTTCTGCAAATGGGAGGAGGCCCGACCAGTTGTCCTGCTAATAATTAATAAAACATCTTAAATATTGTTCTAGAGCCCTGTTAGTCCATTCACAAGCTCCATTAGTCTGTGGATGATGGGAACTTCTCAGTACCAGCTTGATGCCTAATAATTTAAAAACTTCTTGCCAAAATTGTGAGGTGAGTTGAATTCCCTGGTCTGAAATTATGCACTCTGGCACCTCACGTAGCCTGTAGATGTGTTGTAGGAAGAGCTTAGCAAGAGTGCAAGCTGTGGAGATCTTTGAGCAGGGTATGAAGTGCACCTGTTTGGAAAACAGGTCTGTCATAACCCAAAAAACTTTTCTCAGCTTTCAGGAAACTCAACAATGAAGCCCAAAGAGATTTGGAAGGAAATTTACAAGGAGCCTGGTGTTTTGCCAAAGGCTGTAGGAGTCCCAGTATTTTTTCTGGACATTGTTATATTATGGCATTCTAGATAAAGCATCTCTCCAAAAATTACAGTCCCCTAGGATATAGCATAAGGTGAAATTGAACAAATTAAAGAACTGTACCTAGAAGACCTTTTGGGGGGAGTTTCCTAGAGGTTTTTAGGGCCTCTATGGTTTGTCCAGACCTCAAAAGAGACTTTACTTCCCTTTAGGAAGTGTCTCCAGGTCAGGAGTGCCCATCACACCATGTAAGTTTCCTTTTCTCATATTGCCCATTGCTGCTCAGTTTCCATTAGTTTCTTTGAGGTGTATGCACAGGGTTGTAAAGTTCTCTGTCTTTTTGTAGTAATACAGTCCCCATGACTACATCGCTAACATCTACTTGCATTATGAAAGGAGCATTTGGGTCAGGGTACTGAAGCACCGGTTCAGTGACAAACAGCCACTTTAATGTCTCAAATACAGCCTCACACTTCAAAGACCATTTTAAATATTGGCTGGGTTTAGGCTTCCCCTCCCTTTTCATTTTTAACAAGTTTGTAATGGGTAGGGCTATCTGGGCAGTCTTGGCTGTTGGTTTTGATTTGGGCTCAAGCTTTGTGATCACTTAATGGTCTTCGAACGTCCTGCAGAGCACCATCATAAAGCAATTAAAATTTGTACAGATCCAGAGCATCATCTTTGTGGACGGTAACTATCCAATTCACTGTGACGTCCTCTCGTGCCAGCATCACCACCCTCATTTTGGCTTCTTCAGTTACTATGTCCTTTTTATTGTTGCTTGTAAAACCCGATGTAGGTGATGAAAAATCTCAGGTTCCCTGGGTCTCTGCTGAATTTCACTTCCAGAGATGGGGTTCGGCATCTTGTCTGTTGTGGCCTGCCAGCAGCCAGTAGAGCTGGCAGCAGACTGAGACAGTGAGGAGGTTGGGTAAGGCTCTGATGAGTGCTCTGCGTTGGAGGCAGAGATGGGGCCACAGCCATCTGACAGTTATCAGCTGCCTTCGGAGTCGGAGATCAGTGGGGCAGAAGAACAGCTGGAGCCTGTTCCCAATGTGTGCATGCACAGGAACAAGGGTCAACTAGGGAGTAAAGGCACAGGTGGATAGTGAATGGCCCCTCCCATTGGAAATAAAGAGAAGCGAAAGGGGAATGGTGTTTGCAGGAGACAATTAGTTCATTTAATTAGTATTTTTTGTTTGTGACTCTCAGAGACTTCTTGCCAAATATTTTCTTGTACAGCATTGCACTTGGAAGCTATCGGCCTGGCAACTCTGCAAGCCTGATAAGGTCTGTGATTGTAATTCACCCTTGAAAGACTGTCTGCTGGGGCTTTGCTGGATGTGAATGATAGGAATTTACATTATCCTAATAAAAAGGGGTTTTGTCAGGACAAGGAGTCTGTGATTTTGTGAACCCTACTCAGAACACTGGCTGGGCTGGCTGGCCCACACTCGTGGTGAGGCGACAGCAACTTTTGGCAGACACTGGTTGCTATGTGGGGCCTGGACTTGGGGGCTCTTGGCAGCTCTCCTGCAGCAGCTGTCACCATCACTCCATCTCTTGGTGCTAGAACGCATAGATATGCAGGCCAGGACTTCACAGGCCCAAACGTTGTCTACAGCTTCTTTCAATGCTTCCATGGCTTGCTCGATCAGCATGCAATCATATCTGAATCGCTGGGCCGTAGTTCCTCTTCAAGCTCCATATGCAATTCTCTTTGGTTCCTTTTCCTCCCCAGATGAGGGTCACTTTGGAGAATCTCTCATCCCATTCTTCTTTCCAGCTGATGCTCATCAGCCACCTGGGTCTCAGTTGCTCCTTGCCAGCTGCCACCTCTCCTACCCACTCCAGGGAGTCTGCCTGGCCATGGGATCTGGCAGTTGCCTCTCCCCAGGCATCATCCTCTTCTTGGTCACTCTCATGAGATATCTGTAGTGTAGTCCCCATAGTGGCTTAGTGGCTCTAGGTTGACCATTTTTGCAGATCTGGCTTAATGTTAGCCCTGTCCCAGCTGACTCTCTAGGAAAGAAAAACATTTAACTCCATCTGAAGTTTTCAGGGACCTTTTACTAGAGACAACTGGATGCAGCGAAAGCAAGGCCAGATCTAAAGGAAACCCGTGCAAATTGCTAGGATGGTATCTGGATATTATGAGAACAGGACACTTCAAGAAGCAATCAACCTTCCATTCCCAGGTTCTCAGTGCTTAAAAATCTTTCACAGATAAAGAAAGTTCTGGCCAATTGGGGAAAATTACAACTATCACTATTAGGCCGAATAGCGACCATAAAAATGAACATACTACCGAAACTATGATACTATTTTCACACAATTGGATAAGAATTTTTTTCAGGAATTAGATAGGACGGTAATGAAATTTATATGGATGGGGAAAAAAGCATGAATAAAATTGAAAATGTTACAAGATAATAGAACCAGAGGTGGCCTTGGACTCCCAAAATGGGAAAGATATTATCAAGCAGCAATTTTACTATGGGTTAAGGAGTGGATAAACTTAAAAAAATAAAAGAATTTTGGCGATAGAAAGTCATGACCTCCAAGTTGGGTGGCATGCCTTTCTATGGGATAAAAAGAATAAGATCCACTCCTATTTCCATAGACATTTGATAAGGGACTCANAAAAAGAATAAGATCCACTCCTATTTCCATAGACATTTGATAAGGGACTCACTTTTACAAACATGGGAGAAAATTTAAAAAAAAGCATTATTTGAAAGACCAAACTGGATCTCACCTATGGAAGCTATTTTTATATCCAAATCTTGACAGGCAAGGATATAAAATTTATCACACAAACATATAATTATTTACTGGAGGTACTGTGTTTCTCCCCCAATAGGAAGTCCCAGCATGTTTTATAAAAATGAAATTAAGCCCCTCCCCCCAAATTAAGGACTATATTAAAACATGCAAAATGGGGGGGGGAATGATGTGGGGGCTTGCCGTTAGGTAGTACNAATGATGTGGGGGCTTGCCATTAGGTAGTACTTTTGTTGCACACCCGGATATGGTGCTGCCTGCGTTTACCTTGGCATTGGTGGGGCACTTCGTATCAGGAGACCCTCCGCCACCGTTGCTTTCCTTTCTTCCCATGCTGCCGTGGCATTTAGAGCAATGCCGTGGCGTTTGGTGCAGCCACGCGTTTGGCGATGCCCAGGAAGGTGGGACAGGAGCACTTGAAGCTGAGTGTCTCCGCTGGGCTCTGGTTGCAGGGAGGAGTCCTGGCTGCACCCACATGGCTGCGCCAAATGCCGCATAGCTGCACCAAATGCCACGGTGTTGCTCCAAACACCGCGGCAGCGCAGGGAGAAGGGAAAGCAATGGTGGCGGAAGGTCTCCTTACAAAGTGCCCCACCAACACCGAGGTCAACATCCAAGCCATCGCCACTCGCCTGCCCGAGGATGCAAAGGCGGGAATTAAGTAACCCCCGAAAAGACGGCCTTGTCATTTTTTCAGGGCTCAAAAAAAATAAGACCCGGCCTTATTATATGAGAAATATGGTAGAACTAGAGGAGGAAATTGTTGAGGGAACAATTGATGCATTTCAGATATTGGTCTGATCAATGCAGAGGAAAGAGTATTGGGGCTGGGCATCTTTCAGGTCTTAG
This sequence comes from Laticauda laticaudata, assembly GCA_004320025.1. Classification (NCBI taxonomy): domain Eukaryota; kingdom Metazoa; phylum Chordata; class Lepidosauria; order Squamata; family Elapidae; genus Laticauda; species Laticauda laticaudata. Next base: position 44,387 of record BHFT01076835.1, on the reverse strand, counting down.
GGAAGCCCTTAGCTACAAATATTCTCCTTAATTGATATAAGACAAAAAGTGATGGTGAAGGGAAACAACACATTCTTAGAAGGGAAGCAGCAAACCTTTAGCCATTCTCTATGGCAGCAGTTTTTTCTGTATTCTCTACAGAGGTAGATAAACTCAACAAAACATCAATACAAAGTATTTATTATTGGTTCATCAGGTATCTTCATAACTCACATTTGTGATGAAGTTCTTCTTTATGTCCAATTCCTTTGCATATCTGATTTGTAGGTAAAAGATGATTATTTCCTAACCCATCTTGTAGCGATAGAAAGCAGCTGCCATGAGTTTGGGAATTCAAGCAAAAGTGAGGAATACTCCCCCAACCCATCAAGAGTCAAATTAGTGACCAATCGGAATTACACATGACATGAACTACATTTCCCAGGATACCTTTAACCACATTTACCATGATGCATTCCCTTAAGGGGATAGCTCATAATTTCTAAGTAACTATCCAATTTCCATAGACTGGCTGGGACAGCACAGCAGTGGCTAACTTTTTTGGGTCCTGTGCCAAAAATGGTTACACCCTTGCATGCTTGCATGCCAGCACCCAGAAGCCAATGCGTGCCCCCCCCATGCTCCCTATGCATGCACGTGCAATCCCCACCCACTCCCGCTGCCTCCTTTCCTGCACTGCATCTCACAGCTGATTTTAGGCCTTTTTTGGCCTCCCAGAAGCTTGAGGAAGGCTTCTGCAGGCCAAAAACTAGGCCTGTTTCATCAAAGCCTGCAGCAGTCTTCCTCAAGCCTCTGGGAGGCTGAAAAAGGCCTCAAACTGCCTGAAAATCAGCAATGAGGTGCACGCATGCACAGTGAGGTAAATTTGATTGCAGCTTTACTCAAATTCCCTTTGATCATACCAAATAAAAACATTTTGGGTTCCAAATTCATTCAGTGGCCACTTGATGTTACAATGGCATTGAAGAAAGCAACTTACAAGAGGTCCTTGCGCTTATGACTGCTGCAGCATCCCCATGTCTGTGCATTCAAAATTCAGGCCTTGTCACCCATATACAAAACAGTATATATTTATGATGGTTGCAACATCCTGGAGTCATGTAATTGTCATTTGTGACTTTCCCAGCCAGGCTTCCAACTGGAGGGGAACTGGATTTGCTAAATGACCGCATGATTCACAAAACTGCAGTAATTCCTTTAACAACCGGGGCAAAAAAGGTCATAAAACTGAGCACGACTCATTTAACAACTCCTTTGCTTAGCAATTCTGGTCCCAATTGTGGTCGAAAGTCAAGAACTACCTGTATAGAGTCTTCAAAGGAGAGAAGACAGGGAGAAAAGCTGCAGCATAGAAAGGATGACTAGTAACTGTTAGGAATATAAGTCACCTAACAGGTATTTGGGTTAGAAATATATAAACCAGAATAAACATTTTAAAACTGTATCTTTAAGAAAATGCTAAAAACTGCAATTGGGTGTGGTTTCTCAAATGGTCATAAGATGGAGCCAGGAACCTGGTTTGTCTTAGTCTGAATCTCAGAAGAGAGTGTATCTTTGTTTCCTCCTGTTGGAAAGTATTGCCGTTGCTCCATTTTTCCTAATTGACTGATATTTCTGGATTTAATGTAAGTCTGATACTGAACTGTTTTTTTGACACTGGACTTTGATATTTGGATTATCCCTGGATTGAAAACTGACTGATTTTACCTGTGAACGACTTTGGACTGCTTATTTTGGACTTTGCTTAATGTTTCTGGAAGTAAAAACCTATATTTACTGTACAGTATATCTGTGTGCTACATGTGTATTATTCAGACACTTCTCTCAAAATGTCTCCCTGTATGCGCTCATTCTCCTAACGAGGAATTACCTCAACAGTAACCAAAGAAAAGATATTTGGTGGGTGAGGGGGGGACACATACACACAAAACAAGCACCCTATCTATACATAATTGTGGCTTTCTAAGGTTACTCCTTTTTAAAATTTAGATATTGTTAGATTTATACAGTGGTACATTGGGAGGAAAATCTGAAAGAGTTCAGTTGAGAGGCTGATTTAAAAAAAATAAATTCGAGGTCAAAGCACCTATTACAATACCTCTGAGCCAATATAAGCTTTGCCCTGAATTAACTCTGGTGCTGCATAGGCAGGGCTTCCACAGCATGTGTTCAGATGGTAATCCAGACCCCCCTGCAAAAGGAACAAAAAGAATAATCAAAGTCTGCAACGCAGAACGGGTGCTTCACCTCTGTATGAAAACTGAATTGAGTAGATATTGGCATGAACACCTGAGCTCCAAAGAAAAAAACAGAGCAACTTGTCACACTTAAGAGCTGTTGACATCAACACAATTTGTCTTTTGTCTTTCCTGTTTTTATCTGGCATGCAGGTGAGTATACAAGTAAGTCACCTGTAGTGAGAGTTCAAATCATGGAATTTTAAAATTTAGTGCTTAAAGCAACCCAAAATTCAGGTAACGAAAGGCTAGTGCATGTGCAAGTTGGGATTTAAGATGCTGCTGATCTTTGTGAATTCAGAATAGTACAAGTTGTTGTTGTTGTTATTATTATTATTTTAAGAGGCTTGTTATTACATGAGTCTCACCGGCTCATGGTTGACTCAGGCTTTCATCCTTCCCTGATCAGTAAAATGAGGACCCAGATTGTTGCAGGGAATATGCTGACTCTGTAAACTGCTTAGAGAGGGCTGTAAAGCATTGTGAAGCAATATATAAGTCTAGTGATGAATTACATCTGTGATGTAATTATATGACATGAACATAGTGTCAGGAATGCTAAAATGAGATGTGGGAATACCTGAAACTATGATAGAATTTGCTTTCTATAATTACCTTATGGTTTCGTTAAGCATACACTTAAAAAAAACCTTTGGAAGATTGAGATCACGATCCAGATAGTCTAAAGTTAAACCAATGTTGGATTTTTGATCAGTTGTTGAAACTTTTTTTTAAACCTTCAAGTCAGTGTTGACTCCTAGCCCCTGCTTGGACAAATATCTGTAGTTTTCCTGGCAAGATTTTGGAAGTAGTATGCCCTTCACCTGCTTTCCAGGGTTGAGGGAAAGTGACTGGCCCAAGGTCACCCAGCTGGCTTTGTGCCTAAAGCAACACTAGAACTCACTGTTTCTATCCTGGTGCCTTAATCATTATGCCAAATTGACTTCCTCTTGAAGCTAAGACTCTAAACTTCTGTCACACAGATGACTGACCTTCAGTAGGGTGCTAGTAAGAAAGAAGAATCCAAACAGAATCCAACAGGTATGATTTGTTTGGAGATGAAACTGCAAACTTCTCTCTTTCTTCAGGCTAATATTGTCTGCTTTTTTATTTTATTTTTTGGCAAAGGAATTCTAGAGAAATTAAGCTTATACTCACCCTTGGTTTTGCACAGAGACCAAAGTCTATCAACTTCAAATTATGTTCAGCATCAATCAACAAGTTTTCCTAAAAGAAGAGCAATGACAGGCTAAAACAAGTGCAATGAAGCATAAGGGTAACTATGGGCAGTAAAGGCGGCTCCTTCCAAGGAAGCCTCAAGCTTCAGTTCAATCAATCAAATGCACACCTATACGTACAAAACACGAATAGCTGGCTTAGCTGAAATTTGCAATCTTACAAAAAGAGAATGTAACAATGTAGGAAGAGGTCTAGGAGGGTCAGAAGTCTAGAAAACATAAGTCTTTCTCTGGGACTTCTGAACCATGGCAACTTTAAGACGTGTGATTCTAAGTCCCAGAATTGAAATTCTGTGTTTGAAATCTGCCCACCTTAAAGTTATTAAGTTATTAAAAAAACTGCTGTAGAGGGAGACAACAAAGCAAACACTGGACAGGGGGAAACAAAGGAAGAGGAAATTAAATAAAAGTTTGAAGCAAGCAGATGAGACAATGCACCAAGGCAAAAAGAGCACTAGTTATAAAATGAGAAAAGATTGTAGGCTTTAAGCGAGATTAAAAGAAGTAGAGAACGAAGAGAAATGGGCATGGAGAAGGGCAGGCAAAGAGAAGAGCCAAGAAAAAGCTGGAAGTTTAATAAGAAAGCCTAGGCAGGCAAACTTTGAGGCCCATGGGTGGCCAAGGAACAACAGATGTGTTGGCAGTGAGGCTTTTTATAAATCGGCTTAAACCTGTCATGTAGTTCTTTGGCTGCAGGCTCCTAAATAGAAATAAAACCAGCAGCCAGCAGTGAAGACCATCTGGGCACCAATGTAGATTTGGCTTATTTTTCTAGGAATAGTAGGTTACTACTGTCTACACTTACTGGTTTGAGGTCCCTGTGTGCGTATCCCTGGCTGTGTACATAGGCAATTGCAGCTACAATCTGACGAAAAAAGATGCGGGCTTCATCTTCAGCTAAGCGGTCCTTTGCAATTATGTAATCAAAGAGCTCTCCTCCAGGGCAGTACTGCAGAGGAAGAAAGAAGCCATCATGTTTGGGAAAAATTGGCTAGTTTGGAATTACAAAAATAAAACAAAAGCAATGTTGCTGACTCTCTAAAAAACACTGAAGACAGGAAAAATGATTAGCATTTAATGGAACTTTTCCAAGCCTTGGTAGACAGCTGAGAGATGCACCCCACTCTTTAATTTGTCATGGATTATATATGTTATTGGTATGCGAAGCTGGTAGGAATGCTGGACATGCCCAGAGCCAAAAGCATATCGTTCCTGTTCAACAAAAGAGACAGAGTAAGCCTAACCACTGAACTCCATGGAGGGCAAAGTCAAATAGATTCTTTGGTGTCTTTCTTCATCCTTTTATGAACCAGGTTAGATCTAAGGAGGAATTTCCTGACAGTTACAACAATTAATCAGTGGAACGACTTGCCTTCAGAAATTGCAGGTGCTCCTTCACTAGAGATTTAAAAGAAGAAATTGGACAGCCATTTATCTGAAATGGTATAGGGTGTCTTGTTTGAGCAGTGGGTTGGACTAAAAGACCTCCAAGGTCCCTATCAACTATATCATTCTGTTATGTTTTTGAGCAGCTCAGAATTTAAGCATAACGACAAACAACTTTCCAAACAACTGGAGTGTCAGGGTTCTGAAAGATGCCCTAATTAATTCATGAGCCTCGAGCCAAATTTCAAAAGAAATCCAATTATTTATTAGGAGCAACATGTCAGCACTTTCCCAAGTGCAGTCAGCTCTGCCCCACATAATGTACTGCCCACCTATGACCCTGTCCCCCCCAGGGTGTGTCATAAATCACATTCTAGTAACCTGAGATACAATCTGGAGAAAGGTATGTGTGGAATGTGCTTCTGGTCATAGCAATCAAGCTTCTCCATCAGTTCTCCCCCTCCTCCTGCCTATGGCAACTCAAGAGCAGGTCAGAAATGATTTATGAGTTGACATGGAGATTTCAATATACTAAATGGTTAGTTTCCCATCAACAACAGACGCCTACTGAGGGAAAGATTAGGGCACACCCATCCATAAAGATATAATTGTTAATTCTTCCTTTAACTTAGCAATTGGTTTCTGTAGTAAGGCAATTTATCACAATGGTGAAAGTGTTGAGACTGAACCTGATGCCCCAGGTTCAAGTTCTACCGGACCTGGCTCTCAGAGGAAAGACCTGATAATAAATTCAATTTATAATGATATTAGTAATTTCTGCTCTCTTATCATTTGGCTTTTTGACTAGCTGGTCTTGGAAAATGTGCTGAATAATTTGGTTAGGAACAAGGGTGGGAAACCACCATGGAAGGATTTTAGACTTTCCTGAAAAGTAAGAAGTGGAGAATCTCAATCTACTGCTATATTTTGCCAGGGAAACATATATACATTAGTTAAATTCAATCTCTGTAAAATACTGCAGATATTACCTTTGTAAAATTACTCAAGTACAATGATTAAAATTTACAATGTTTATTAAAAAAAATTGGGTATCCTTGTTCCAGAGCAAACTATCTGAAGACAGAAAAAAAAATCCATCAATATAATATAAATTTTAAATCTTTGACCATTCAGCATTTCCCCTTTGGTCCATCTTCATATTATAACCAAAATTCTTAGTCTACTATCATACATTGTATTACACGTTTATTATACAATGTATCATACATTGTCCAGCTCTTCCATTTCAAACTAACATATTAGCAATTACACCTTCATCAGCACACAATTACACTTCAAATTCTTATTTTGTTCCACATCGTAAATCTTTTTATTCATTTTAAATCTTTGTGATAATTGTAAATGGGAAAACTATTCACAGCTATATCTTTATGTCATTATTTGCTGTTTTGATTTAATTTTCTATTCCCCTTGATGATTTTCCAAGAATTCCTCATACATTAACCATTTCCCTTCATCTGCTTTTTCTCTTCTGTAAAATACCCCTTATGCTGAGTTCCAAATAGATGTTTTGGAGGTTTATATCTATTCCATATTCTCAATATTCTCAATATGGAATATCTAATAACTATCTCCAAAATACATATCTTCCAAAACTCTAAACAGGAAAATCAAATTATCAATTGCTTTCTCTGAATCTATTTTTAAAAGATCTTTTATTATTCTATTCACATGCTATCCTTCCATTTGCATTTCCTTACATTCTCCTTGAATTTTCCATAAAACTCTTGCTTTCTACACAGTCTGAATTTCTGCTGTTTAAAAATCAGCGCTTCCAACTTATCCCAGCTAAACATGATCTTTTTCTGTTTGAATGTCTGTCAGAAAAATATACTTTTTCCTCTTGTGCAATATTTAAGTTGAAATTTCCTTAACTAAAATTGCATCTCTATCATCAATCCTCAATCTAAGGCAAATATTAAAAAGAGAAAGTAAATGAAAAGTTCAAAAAGAAAAAGGGAGGGGGAGGAGAAAAGGAAATATGTATATTTATAAAAAAGCAAAAGAAAAGTATAGAAATAAATGATTTCCCATTCATCAATATAAATACATTTTCAATAACTCAACAGATATATTTCAACCAAAATTTCTTCATCCCATATCTCATCTTTTATTTATTGGTAAATAATAAAATATCAGAACTAAATCAATTTCAATTTTTTTTCTTTATGTTGCACAATATCTTGTCATTTTCTCTTAAAAATGTTTGCAGGGATGTCTAATCCTCACCTAGAAGCCCAACAGCCTCCTATTTGCTATGAATGTATAAATTCAGTGTTCGCTAAAGAAACTTATAAATACACCAGGCAGCCACAAGAATCCATAGCAATTCGTCCAGATGTAAACTGTAAAAACGTATGAAGTTTTAAATCTTACCTCTAAAACCATAAAGATCTTCTTTGGTGTCTCAATTACATGGTACAGACGACAGATATTCTGGTGGCTAAAGCTCTTCATTGCTTCAATTTCAGTTTTTATACGAGGTAAGTCATCCTAAAAAATGGAAGATTCATGCCATCTCCAGGTCATTTTATGTCAAAATAAATAAGATGAAAGCATTTATTTGCTTACTTCTTCTACCCACCCCCCACCCCCACCCCCGCTTTTTTTTTGGCCTTTGGTATTCCAATATTTCTGTGTGGACAGGAACTATTTTGCTCTTTAATCTCTTGCCCAGCTTTAGGTCTGTTTTAACTGCTTTCTTTTTGTTCTACGGTAGTAAAAATTTCTTTGCAGAAAAAAAACACTTAGTGATATTTGTCTCATCTAGTTCTCTTCTGTCTAACTGAGCATTTTTCAAATTTGACAACTTTAAAACGTGTGAAGTTCAAGTCCCAGAATTCCCCAGACAGAAGCCCACACATCTTAAAATTGTCAGGTTTGAAAAATACTTATCTAATCCAACACTATGATAAAAGTCAAGACAAGGAGAAAGAAGCTTTTCTGAGCAACGTGTGTACCATTCTTCAGGTGCTACATGAAGAAAACAATTATTTTCTCACAGTTTCAGAAAAAAATACAGCATGCCATGAAAAACATTGTCCATGTTTCATTTGATCAATCCTCATTTCCCAGTTCGGAATTAATGCATGCTGGCATGAGGGACAAAAAGGTCTAAACCAAGAATGAGGTTTGGCTGTCAAAATACACAAACCATGTTTCTTACAATTACTTGCAAGAGCACCTTATCAAGACCACCATGTATTGGGCCACAGGTGAATTTTTTTTTAAAAAAGAACATTGAATTGAATAGGAAGGCAGGATCTGAAATAAAGGCAATCTAGCCTAATGAAAGCAGCTGAGCAGAATCAGATGCAATAAGTATGCCTGGGATCACAACTCTCCAACCCATGGGCATAATTTAGCTTGCTGGGCCAGCTCATCTTCCTCAAATATTGTGACCTTTAATGTTCTATATCTTGCTGGGACCAGCTGTGTTTTCAAAAGAAGCTAAATATTCTGAAATACTTCATTTGATGACACTAAAAGAGAAAATAGTTTCTGAAGGCAGAGCTTCATTTTAAAAAAGAGACTGGGGACACCACTTCAGTTTCCCAGGTAATAAGAATAAGTATCCTGGTGTATTTCACCTTTCAGAGAAAGAATTCATTGGTCTGAAACTCATTATGATGTTTGGTCTATCAAGTCTTTAGAGGCGGACAATTTGACCTTTGGATTACAGTAGTTTGCCTTTTGTATCCAACATACAATTCTACCATTAACAGGCATCCAACTAGCATTATTGTCTAAATATCATTAACGGAATGCCAAATGTTAGGTTGCAGTTAATGGAAAATGTGGCCCAAGAGATTTTCGTATATTCCAAATTCCTTAAGGTTCCAAATCGTTTAGGCCAAAAACCATCTTAACAATTAATGAGCTGTATGATTAGAAACAGTATTTGTACATATAAAACTAATATTTCCTTTCTTAAAAACTCACCCCCAGAGTCAGCTTGTCCATTATTTTTATTGCAACCTGTTCACCAGTAAGTAAGTGACGAGCCAATTTAACTTTTGCAAAGCCACCTACAGTAAGGAAAACAAAAGCCCACCATGATTCACAATTAGCATTTATATTCAATTCTGCCTTGATTACAGTGACTGTTAGCTAGAATTATTGGTTAGGTCAAAACATCTCCTTCTCAAGGACAGCTTGTGACTATTTAACAAAGGACCCCTTACTTAGATCACTTGTTCGGTTATATGTCTAGTATAGCCTCTATTTCATAATAATGTCTTACTTTTAAATCTGCAGATTACCCCTGTTAGCAAAGCAGATCTTCCTCTAATATGTTTAGGATTTTATTCCTGTAACCTCTATGATGCTATTGCTGCCCCTAGAATGCTCTCACAAAATCCAACTCTTTAAGAAAGGCCAAGGCATCTTGGAATTTGGAATGCAAGACTAAAGGGTGAAGAGAAACATTGTTATCTGTGAAACTAAGAAAAAAGGAGAGGATATTACTTAGTTTGGGTAATGAAACGTCTGCAAGAAAACAACCAAGCTTAAAGAGCACCAAGAACCCCTCAGGAGAAGATGTAACAGATTTAAAGGCAGCCTGATCATCTAAGATGGAGTTGTAAGTGCAGGAAAATGAAGGTGAAGTTTCATTCATGAATCAAAGGACTGAACTGTTTATCAATAAAGTATGAATTGGGATTATGTAGGTGTTATGGGTGCACATGAAAGAATCCATAGTTGGTGACAGTTCACATTATGGTCTAGTGAACAGTGATAATGAAAGTACCAGAGATGTGCTTTGAGAAAATTATGCAACATGCTCATTGAATGCCACACAGAAGAAAAAAATTATCCTGCTCAGTAATAAGAATACATAAAATCACTCATAAGTGTTTCCTTAGGGAAAGGTCTGTTTTAAAATCATGATTTAACCATAAATATATTCATACAAACAGCAATGGAAGGAATATAAATCTAAAAGCAACACTGATGATGAAAGAGAATTACTGAAGGTTATGAGAGGCTTCAGATATGGGAAAGTCCACATTTGGAAATGTCAAGTGCATTTTGAGAAAAAAAAAACCAGGCATGGAAACATTAAGATCTGAAAAAAATGGGTGTGAAAGCAAAATGATTGCAGGAAGAAAAAAATACAAATCATGTATGAAATCATATTAGAAGATAAGTTTTCCAAAATCATGAAAGGAACATAGAAAAAAAGGAGAATGCAGAAACTGGTTAGAAAAATTTAAAAACAAATAATGCTGTGGAATGACATTAAAGACCGTTACATTAATGGGAAATCTAGGAAAATGCATTTAAAGGAATGAAATAAGCTATGGAAAAATGCACATTCAGAGAATTCTTGTTACAGAAAATGGTGGAAGAAATATACCATGCACCATAGCAAAAGAGTTGAGTCTGAAGGGTAGAAGGCTAGAGGTCTCAAACCACCTCTTCCAGAGGCTGTTTGGGTCTTTACCGATAGTCTTTGATCACCAACCACTCTTCAGTGACTGGTAGAACTTACAATGGTGCTGAAAAAATTACTGCCAATTTGTGACTGACCTTTGCAACCTGCTCAGTCATATGATGTCTATTACAGTCAGTATGCAATGTCCTTTACATGACTAGTGTTTTTTTTCCCTTTTTCTCCCTTCTTTGCAGAACAGAAACATTGGAGAAGGGATTTCAGTGGTGTAAGCCGTTTGCTCTTCCACACACCAAAAGCAATGAAATCACACCAGCAACCAAAGGTCAGGCAAAGGGGTGACTGCCTACAGAAACCACTTGCTCTCCTTTCCTGCAGTGCAGAGAGATTAGAGAAAGGCTTTCAAGACAGTACAGTAAGCTGTTTGTGTAGTGCACCTGTGGCTCCCAACCATAGGCTGTCAGTGCAATCACACTGCTTTCAATGTGTAGAAGAGCAAACAGCTTACTCTCTTGAGATCTCTTTCTCTCCAGTGTGTCTGCTCTATGATGGGGGACAGGAAGAGAAAAAGCAATAAATTTTTGCAGGCAATTTTTCCTTTCTTTTCAAGAAAGCAAACTGCTTTTTCTTCAATACATCACAAGCAATGCTATTATACTGACAGTGGAAAGGGTCAGGCAAAGGAGATTGCACACAAAAATCACTTGCTTGTTTTCTCACCCCCACCCCAGGGTGGAGAGATTGGAGAAATGATTTCAAGAGAGTACTGTTATATAATGCAATCTGTTTACATAGTGTAACTGTGACTCTCAACTACAGGCTCCTCCTGCAATCACATTGTTTTCAGTGTGTACAAGACATTAAGCGGGCACTGGAGCATTCCAAAGTGCAGGCGAATGATTAGGAGGAAAATAAAGGCTAAAGGTGTGAGACTGAGTAGTCTTGTCTCTTTTCAGCTAAAAAACAAGTGATTTCCCACTTAGCAACTAGTTTGCTTAGTGGTGAAATTGTCAATCCCAGTTAAGTTTGTTAAATAAGCTCTATCTGCCTACTGTTTTAAATTGGTGATGTGGTAGTTTCCACTACCATAGGCCATCCTCCAGAGGAACCTCATCTGATATGCTCGCTCAGCAATTGGTGTGTAAAGGGAAAATAAGGTTTGTATTACTTGTATTTCTGGCAATAAAATGGGAAAAACAAAACATGATATAATTTTGATATTGCCAACTCCTGACCACATAACACTGATGCATTTGACTAATGAGCTCTTGTTCCCCTCTTCTCCAATTACACAAAAATAAATAAAACTTATTTTTAAAAAAGGAGAAATACTAACTAAAAATATTCAATATTGAATTGAATTCAGGTTATTGGAGAATTAACTAATTTTTAATTAAAAAAGAAAATGCAACAGATAATATAATACTCTGAACAGAACTTAAGATCTACTGTATTGTAACACCCTGAATAGACCTTAATACTAAGTAATAATATTTTCCCATTCCCGTGTTAAAAAGACACGAGGTTCTTTATTATTATAATTACAGAAAACTGATGTTAAAGAAAAAACTAAGATTAGATAGTGGATCACATACGTGAAGTATGAGTCAAAGCTGACATTAAAACCGTTTCCTAATTTATGCAGTGAATTGAAGAATCTTTGTCTACAATGCACACAAAAATAATAATAATCTAAACCTCAGGTATAAAGACCTCATAAAGCTTATAACCAACTTCTGTAGAAATAATAGGCTCTTTAGATAGATTTAATATTCCTAGTTCCCAAAATTCTTCTTGAGATTCCTACTTAGTGTTCTAGGATAGTGGTCTCCAACCATGTCAACTTTAAGACTTGTGGACTTCAATTCGGGGAGTTGAAGTCCACACGTCTTAAAGTTGCCAAGATTGGAGAGCCCTGATCTAGGATGTTTGGAAGATCTTGCACTCCACTTATTTCCAGCCTCTATCCAGTAATTTCTGCCTTGTTTTAAAGGAAATATCGCGCCCCCCCCCCAAAAAAAAATCTTCATGAAAGAAGGGCTGGGGAATCTCTCTNCCCCCCCCCAAAAAAAAATCTTCATGAAAGAAGGGCTGGGGAATCTCTCTCTGTACCTAGATGACAAATACCCCCCTCTTGTAAAGAAGTTGAGCTTAAGTGTATAATCTCTCTGAGAGGATATGTATTCAAAATGCGTAGGTTCTGACAGCTGGCAGTCAAACTATTTAAATAACAAATCAGTACACAGAAAAATATATTGCAAAGACTAGTCAAAGAGAGCAAGGAGTGGTTAATCTTTTTAAAAGACAGAGAAAATGTAGGAACATTTTGATGGATACGTTTAGGGATGAACAGAGCTAAAGAAGGTGTTTCCAGAGTACTGAATAGAATTAAAATAGAAGTGATGATTTGGAATGAAATTGAAGTGAGGGACTCAGGGGTTGGCTATGGGTTTTAAATTGAAATGTTCTTAAAAATGTCAGTGTCCATAAAGAAATCAATGTATGAAAATATTGAAAAATGGTAAGACTACAGATCTAGACAGTATTACTAGAGAAATATTAAAATGTGAATGTTTTTCTTAGGTATAATCACTACGTTGATTTGTTTAATGGAACAATGTAGGGCCAGCTTATAAACTAATATATCTAGAATCTGTAATAAATCTGAAAATAAAGCTAAAACATTGCAATAATCACCTGTAGTGTTTTTAATGTATGCATATTGTGGATATACCCTTCATTGGGAAACTCAGATTAAAAAAACGAATATAAAGTAGCAAAGTTTAAATAGTTCTACTTTGAAATTTATACATGAATCTGAGATTGGTATATTTCCTACATCTATCTGAAATATTGTGAAGCATACCTGTTCCAATAGTTTCATGAATTTCATAGTATTTGAGAAGTTCCTCATAGTCATCTACAGCCATATTGAAATGGAAAAGTGTCTTCTAGGACACAACAAAACAGAAAATAATCATGAGCTGAATTAACAAAAACCAAAAATAATCACCAGGCAACTAACAAATATTTCAAAATGTTTAAATCTGTTTAAATCTGTGTTCACAAAGCTCCTAGGAGTAACATAATTCAAAGATAAATCAGTTTTCTGTAATGTTGCAATCAAGGCTCCTTCTTGGTCATACACCATTTATCTTGATTTAATTCAGGGAGTCTACAATAGCACTTCATCTGAGGCTCCAGTTTTGTCTGGGAAAGATTTATCTGGGTAAGAGCTGGAAAATATGCTTGGAATAAAGGGGATTTTTGATGTATTGATAAGAAATGAAAAAATGTTTTATATTCATATTACCACTTATTAATTGGCAATATGAGAATAAAGTCATTGGGAACCATTATTTTGCCAATAAATTCATATTCGGAATCCTTAGCTCGATTTACACTTCGGGAATAGACGGCAGCAATTTATTCAGGAGGCCTGTCTGCCTTTCGTCCAGTTCACCAACAAGCCATGAAAGTTGTCAATATTATGTGCTTTCTTCAGGTAAATTCTTCATGGGACATTTGCATGATTTGATAAGTTTTGAAACACTTAAGTTAAAATAAGCTGCAGCCCAGTTCACCCAGGTAAATGGAATTTTAGTGGTCCTCACATATACATAAAGTTAACCAGTGAAAATGGATGGAGCCACATCTAGTCATGTTAGTGTCATTGCGGTAAACTGCTATAGTTTGCTGACATCAAGTGGTTATCCAGAGTTTTACAGCCTATTATCTACTCACCCTTGGTTTTAACTTAATATCTTATGTGAATTCAGCATGTATGCAGTATATCAGAATTTGGCGTACATGTGGATCAGTCTTATTTTGCGGTGCAGAGCTTTTGCTCTGTCTTATTCAGGAAACTTTAAAGCCTTTAAAGAGGCCATACTTGACTGAGAAAGGTATATGGCATTTACTATACTTAGATAAGTGAAACTATTATATTTTTAATTTGTTTAAATTTTGCAGCAAATAATGGTCTACTTATGGCCCATTTTAGGAACGTTGGGGGTTCAAAAGGCAGCAAAGAAATACATTGAATAAAAATAAGTCTTTTCTGTAATTCTTATTCCATGCAATATGTGTGTGTGTGTGTACACACACACATATATATGTGCCATAAAAATACAAAAAATCTACCAAGTGGCAAGAAAGAGATGCAGACAACTTTAATTCTTTGCTGTAACCCAGCAGAAATCCAGAATTTGTAGCTCTCGTTTTACTTTCCCATACATTATTTTAAACATCAAAAAACGAGCACTTCGAACTCAGTTTTGAATCCTCAGTACAGCTGCAAAAACAAGTTTATAACAAGTCAAAGTAGAAGAAGCCAAAAGAGTATAAAAGGCATTAAAAAAACCCAAAACCAATCTCCTCGCCCAGCGATAAATATTGCAAAAGGCGACGAATAATAATATTAAGGGAAAAAAACACACATACCGTTGTCCAGGTATCACCCACTATATCCAACCCAACGCTCCCAAAGTTTAAAATTCCCGGAAAACTAAACCGTTTCCGGCTTCCATCCAAACAAAGGCTCGTATCCTCGGCGGAAAGGGCGGGATTAGCGAAGAAGGGGTGCGTGGGAGGAAGGTAAAAAAAAGAAAAAAGAAGAAGAAGCCGAAGTAGGAAGTGTGGCGGTTGGTTTGTAGCGTTGGTCTTTTGGGAGGCGTGGCTTTGTTTCTTCAAATAGCCAATGGGAGGAGCTGTCCGTCGGTCCAGTTCTCTTTTTGCTGAGCTTCGTATGTGCCGGGATTCTTCACGGCGGTGGGGGACTCTCGAGGAGGGAAAATGGGTTATAGCAACAGCACTTTATTTATTTGTTTTTATTTTATTTTTATTTATATATATTTTTGTCAATTGCTTACAAGATAATAGATATAAGTAAAAGAAAAACATAGTTATGAATACATGGATACATATAAGACAAATAAAAAAAATAAAAGAAACAACAGAACAGGGACGGTAGGCACGTTGGTGCGCTTAACGCTTCACAGTGCTTTCCCAGCTCTCTCCAACCGGTTTACAGAGTCACCATATCCCCCCAACAATCTGGGTCCTGGGCTATATGCTTATTTTTAAAAGCAGTCCATGTGGCTTATGTTTCGCTCCTGATTAGCAAACGATCGGTGAACCAGAACTGTAGTTCGCAACTCGGATCTGCAGGAGTAACACGCTAGGACATTTTAGGTAACGAGATTAGGCGCTCTCAAAACTAACGGGCTCATCGAGTAGCATCAAATAAAGAGCATTTAAAAAGAAAAGAAAATGTTGAAGTAATAAAGGGGTTGCCCTTAGTGCACTTTTCTTTTCCCCAAGAATTAAAAATGTTTTTTTAAAAAAACATCTTTGGCTTAAAATTGTACTGTTCTTGCCTGGTAGAAAGTGGAGTGTAATTTTATTCACCAAATTCTGCAGCAGTCTAAAAAGCAAACGTTTTGGATAAGGAGTATATTAATATTTTTTTAAAATATTTTATTTTATACATTTCCTTTTTACATTGAGCAGTGTGCCCTCTAGGTCTCTCCAAGGTGTTAACATACACAACATATAAACATCATCTTCATTATGATCATATATAAACAAATATGTAGCAATATAGAAACAAATATGATATCAATCATATTATAATATCTATTAATATTCTGAGCTATCTCTCACCAGAGCCAATTTGTATAGTGATTTAAGTGGTCAGCCTAGTAACTGAGAGACTTTTAACTCCAGTCAGCAACTGGGTCAGGCAAACAGGTGAAGCCTTATCTGTGGGATAACACGCAAAATCACCCCCCTTTGGTCTGCAGGGGGGAACCTCTCTCCAGGGAAGCACCCAAAAGGTTGGGGGCCGCTGCTCTAATGGATACATTGCAACCAAATTTAGATCCAAATTAGGCAAAAACTCCATATCATCCTCCTGAATGTTGCTTCTCTACCCTCTGAGTGAATTTAAACATTTATGATAACTCAAATTTTATTAATGGTCCGAGACCAAAATTCTGAATATAAAACAAACCAAAACGATAATATTAATGGTAAAACACTTCATCACCTTTTAAACAGAGAAAAATCCATCAGGATGTAATTGTATGCAATGTTTCCTTACAGCAATCAATGATATATTTCTACTTTTTCTGAGGCTTCCGAGGGTCTTTCACCTAACAAGAAAAAAGTATTTTCAGTAGAACGGCTGGAGTGAATCTTAAGGAACGGATATTATTTTAGAGTGCCATGTACAAATAGTACGATGAACAGCAAAGTAAAGTCCTGCTTTGGGCATGAAAGCTTGCTGGGTGACTTTGAGCCACTCATTCTCTCAGCTCAATTCACTTACAGGGTTGATGTTGTTGTGGGGAAAATAGGAGGAAGAAGGAGTATTAGATATTTTTTTTTAATACAGATAACAAAAGTGGGATTAAAAATATATTTTAAAATATGTGATGCCAATTCAATTCACACAAGGAGAGATTTAAAAAGAAGGTTCCTATACCTTCTTTTAAATACTCTGATGAAACTCTGGTTTTTCTTCCAGTCATATCAAATGCACATTCTTGAAGAATTTGCACATTCTTGAAGAATTTTTTTTTTTAAAAGCTGAGATTTGCATATTTTCAAAAAAGCAACTTTTGCAAAGTTCATTTTAAAAGCATAATACTGCACATTCTTTAACATGGTGAGGACTCTTCCACTGCACCTCCAGATCAAACAAGTTAGTATTTTATTTATTCTAATAGATTTAATGCCATGCTTATTTTTCATGGAATAATGAATGCTTTCAGATAGAATATCATTTAATTGTCTAGCTTAGATGGATAAATATGAGTCAGAAGGTGGCAGCAAACTCTTTCTCTTCATTTATTTGTTCAGCATTTTCCCCTATTCAGAAGCCATCAATCAGGTCCATTACCTAAGGTCTGTTAACAGTTGTCTAACTGTATTTTAAAGACCTTTTGAACTCTCCCTTTCTTGTATCCATTCCAAAAATCATCTTAGTCTTTGGCAGAAACACAACTCTGCTATCCATCATAATAACTATAAAATCACTTCTACAAGGGCCTGCAATCAATGCTAATGACTTACTGTATAACAAATGCTTAGTCCTTAGCTGTTGCGTGGGATCCAGTCATAATTACCATGTTGATTGCAGAAAAATATTCTATTTTAAGCACCACACTAACAAACAGATGTTCTCTCTGGTATAGAAATGTTATATCTTTTAAGACTTGTACTTGGTATATTGATATCTCTAACCACAGCATTCCCAAATCATTAGAGTAATATCTTTCTTAGGCTAATTCAAAAATCTTGGAGATTGTTAGATTTCTGCATTGGACAAAATGTTAGAAAAATTTGAGGATGAAAGGCTTGGTAAAATCTGCAATCACCATTTAAACTCTGGTCGTATGTTTTATTTCAGTGATGTTTAAGTTTAGCTAGAAAACTGGATCAATGGTTGATTCTCACACTGTATCTAAAATCTAGATATACCTGAATCTGATGCATTGTTAAATACAGTCCACAAGTCCCTTGATAGGAGATGCCTGACTGTCTTCTGCTATTTGTGCATTTTGTATTCCTGCTGAATTCCTTCAGAGACTGGATAATTCATACTATTAGTACTTCCAGTTACCAGAACCTATAGGTGGTCACTAACAAAGAGTTGTAAAAGTCAGTTGTGCTTTTGTGTACATGACTGTGACAAACTCACTTGGTATTTTTTTCTCTGCAGGGGCATGGAACAATCTAGCTTGCAGCTGGCTTTACTTATTTTCTTCAGAGCAATTTAAATACTGATAATGATAGGATAATAAAGTAATAAGGGAACATTCGTAGCATAAACTAGACTTAAGAAGAGTAGTTTATTGTCACAAATAAGTAAGCCGACAACAAGCCTCCATTTTCACTTTGGATTGTTTCCTTTTAGACCTGATGAGATAAAAACATAATTCGCAGACTTGTATTGTGCAACTTTTGTTTTAATATTTTATTATCCACTATTTACTCAGTTCATTGATTTGTTCAGTTTTTTGAGACCATTGCTGTCTTCTAGATTTTATAACCTCACCTTGCACTTCTGAAAGTGTCTTCTGAACTGCTGGATAATGTGAACTGAGTGATACATAAATATATTGGATAACTAAAACACCCGTTCAACAGAATGTCATGCATAAGTCAATACTGTTTTGTTTGAAAACACACGAGGTAGACCGGGTTCCAACAACAAAAGGTTTTATTCAAACAGTAGTCAGCACCGGCGTTCAACAACAAAAAGTTTTATTTCAAACAGTAGTACAAGAATAGGAACAGTTTGGCTGCAGCTGCAGCCAGCCTTTTATACAGTTGGCCTGCTTGCTTTCAGCCTATGGCATTTCTTTAAAATTGCCGCCTTTCAGCAGCTCTCTGTATTGGTTCCTAGTGAACCAATCCACTTCTTACTTATCTAGACCAATCAGAACAGTAGCCTAGGATTCAACCACTTGCATATAAGAACACCCCTCCCTCCCTCTTAGTTTAGTCCTACGTGTGTTACGTAGTCACGCAGGTAGGTGGGGCTTCTCCGAACTCGATTGGACTTGCGCGGTTCATTCCTCGTGAAGACTTCGACCGGTTCGGATGGGGCTGCTGTGTCTTCCGATCTTCTCTCCTGGAAACCGTCTGGAAGGGTGAGTCGGCCATTTTGCCGCTGCCTGAGTTGCTTAGGCCGGCGGGTTTTCGCCGCTCCCACCCGTTCCATTGGGCAGGTTGAGCTGGCCTTGGCTGGCCCCTTCCGACGGGCTGCTTCCCGCAAGTCTCTTCAAACAGTGAGTCTTTTATTTGCTCTTTTTGTGTTGGTAATAATCGTTTGTTTTAGTTTTAAATGGTTCTTTATTAACTTCTCGCCTTCCCCCCCCTCCCTGGTTTGAGGTTTATCTGTTATTGTCGGCGACTGGTTGTGTGTCTGTTAGCCGTTCAATTATTCGGGGGATCGAAGCTGGTCTATGTGCCGCTTCCACTCCCTGCCATCGTCTACCGTTAAACGGGTAGGATTTGGGACGGGCCTGTAAGTTGGTAATTTGTCCAGGTACCCACAAATGCGTTCACCTGTGAAGTTTTTCGCGTATACCAAGTCGCCTAACTGGAATTGCCTAAAACTTTGTGGAGGAATCAGGGGGTTTCTGGGTTAAAATTTTGGGTGTAGTCTGTCAAGGTGTTGACCGTAATTTTCGTCCCCATAAGTAATTCCGCCGGGGACTTGTTAGTAACCGTACTGGGCGTTATGTGCTGGAGTGTTAAGTAAACGGTTTACTTTTTGTTGGACATCACCTATGTCCATTCTTTCTAGCCCTTCCCTTTGTGAATCGGACCATTCTCTCGGCTCTGCCGTTTTGCACCGGATGGGCCGCGCGCGGTTAGGGCATGTCTGATACCTAGGGAGGCTAGGTATTGCTCGAATTGCAAGTGTGTTATTATGTCCATTGTCCGAGACGAGAACGTCTGGTAGACCGTGGGTGGCGAAAAAGGTCGTCTAATTTTTTTTATTAGTGTTTCTGTTGTCGTTGATGGCATGATTTTTACTTCAAGCCAATTTGAGTAGGCATCAACGACAACCAGAAAGGTATGCCCCTTGGTTGGACCCGCGAAGTCTATATGAATTCTAAGACCATGGTCCCCTAGGGGTCTCCCAGTCCCTGATGCGTGCTTTTGGAGGGGAAGGTCTGATTCCCTGGCATTTATGGCAAGAGTTCACCCAATACTCTATGTCCTTATCAATGCTGCCTGGCCACCACACATAGCTCCTGGCCAGGCTTTTCATTTTAACCCATTCCAGGGTGACCCTCGTGCAACATCCCTAGTACTCTGGGCTGCCAACTTGGCTGGGATGACCACCCCGATCTCCCCACAACAAACACCCCTTTAGAATAGATAGTTCAGTCTGTCTGGACCGGAACGGTTTAAAAGTTTCAGTTTTTTTGTCTCCGGCCAGCCTTTACCTACCCAGCCAAGAATACGGGCAGTCAATGATGTCCTTAGCGGTGGCTCTTGCGACATCATAGGCGGAGATGGTAGATCGGGACAAGTCTCATATTTTGCAGCGATGTCATTGCTGGTTGCCGGGTCTTCCTCGGTAGTTGGTAGGGGTGCTCTGCGCTCAAAGCGTCCGCATGGAAATTTGTTCCCTGGTCGATGCGTCAGAGATAGAGAATATGCTGCAAGGAACTCTGACCATCTAGACATTCTTGGTGACAGTATGTAGCGTCGCTTTTGCTTTCCGCCAAAATTCCCATCAGTGGTTGTGGTCCGTTACAATTTGAAAAGCCCGCCCGTACAGATATTCATGGAAGCGTTTTACTCCAGCGACTATTGCTAGGGCTTCCCTGTCCAGTTGACTGTAATTTCAGTTCAGTCTTTGATAGAGTCCTAGAATAGTATGCGACGGGTGCTTACTCTGCCATCCGGAAGTTGGTGGCTTAGGATGGCACCTACTCCAAATGGTGATGAGCGTCGCAGGTCACTCTTAAGGGCAGTGTGTTGCTAAATTGGATGAGAACGCTTTGTGGATGTTAGCAACTTTTTAATATTCTGGAAAGCCTTCCTTTCTTTGCTACCCCATCCTCCAGTTTGCTTTTATCTAAAAGTTACGGTGTAACGGTTCAGCTATAGTGGCCTTGTTGGCAGAAATACAGATAAAAAATTAATAAGTCCTAAAAAGGCTTGCAGTTCTGTTTTGTTTCTCGGTTCAGGTGCTTCTTGTATTGCCTTGATTTCTTTATCTGTGGGTGGATGCCCTCACCGTCTATTGAGTAGCCCAAGAATTCAACGCTTTTTTCATTAGGCAGCATTTTCCTTTTTACTTTAGCGCAGATTCCCTAAATTGGTTAGTACTTCTGTGAGTCTTTTTTTAATTGAGTCTCATCTCTGGCCGAGATTAAGACGTCGTCGAAATAGGGAACGACCCCTTGTATGCCATTAAGGAGGCGTTCCATCAAACTTTTGAAAAACGCCCCGTGTGCCACGCTTACTCCAAATTGGAGTCGGTTTGGCATTTGACATGCCGCCCTTGTGTGTGACTATGGTTTGCGCTTCTGCCGTCTCTGGGTCCACTGGAGTTGCTGATAGGCTTGTGCAAGTTCCAGTTTAGGCAAAAATTTTGCCTTTTGCCCAGGGAGTGGAGTAAATGTTGGACTACTGGCCTGGTGTATGCGCTTGTTGTAAAGCATGGTTCAGGGTTGTCTTATAGTCACCACAGATTCTAATGGACCTGTCAGGTTTTATGGGTGGTAACAATAGGCGTTTCCCATTGGCGGGGTCCACAGGTTTTAACACCCCCTGGGCTATTAGTTTGTCCAGTTGTTCCTCTATCTTTGCCTTTAGTGCAAAGGGAACTCGTCTGGCTTTTAATCTTCTTGGGGCTATCTGGCGGATCTAGGCTAAAAGAGATAGGGTTTTCCGATACTTGCCCAGCGAGCCGTCGAAAACGTCTTGGAATTCGTGGATGAGGTCATCTTCCCAATTGGTGGTGGTTACTCGATCGACCCCGGTCATCCGATGCCAAGGGTGCGAACCATTAGCATGCCCAGGAGGCTCGGTCTGTCCCAGTCGACGATGGTTAGCGGCAGTCTTTTGACATGTTGCTTATAAGTGACTAAAAATTGTCCCCATGCCAATTACAGGATTCGGTTTCCCTGATAGTCCTTTAGAGTCAAAGGTTGTTTTTGTAGTTGCTGGATTTGATGTCTGGGATCAGCTTTTTTTTATGGTATCTCAAAGAAACCATCGAAAGGAAAGACCCGAGGTCCAACCTCCATCATAATTACAGGGCTTCCCTTCGATGTTACAGTCACTTTAACCTTCTTGCCGCTTTCCATCTGGGGCGCTTTCATAGTGACGTTTGGTGTGTATTGGCTCGTTTCTCTTGTTGCCACTTTCTCTGTGCTCGTTTAGGCTCGGCTCGTTGTTGGGAAATTCTGCGTCTCGTGGGGCTGTAGCTTTTTCTGTTTCTGCAGACTTTTCTCGATGTGCCCGCGTTTTTTACAGTACCTGCAGATAGCATCGAGAAATCTGCTATTCGGCTCGCGGCATGGTTTCCTCCGCAGCCAGCGCATTCCCGCCAATTTCTTCTTTTCGCCGCTTTTTTATTTGCGAGCGAACGGTGGACCTCGTCGTCTTCCTCGCTCGATTCGGTTTCCTCTCTCGAGCTCTTCGAAATGGGTGGTGGTGGTCGGCTGCTTCCTTTCTCTAGTTGGGGTTTCTTCGCCATTTTTGGTTCATTTTCTTCATTTTGACCGCCGATTTCTTTGCGGCTTCGGTGGCCATGGCTTCCTGATTGCTTCGGTCACAGTGATATTGGGCTTGGTTAACAGCTTACTTTGCCTTGTAATGTCTCTGAGCCCTAACACCACGCATCTCTCATCGCTTCCGTCGATGTTTAGGAATCGCACTCACCCCCTATTTGCCGCTAGAGCAGCCACGAAAATCGGCGATGTCTCCCATTTCGCTGTCTCTGCGGTAGAATTCGTGCCGCTTTATTAAGTTTGACACTACCGGAGCGTAGTGTGCTTTGAGGATTCTTTGTAGTTCTGGCCACGTTAGCTGTTTGACGTCTCGGGGCTTCGCAAGGGTTTTGCCATTTTAAACACCGTTGGTCCGCAATGGTGAGGAATACAGCTCGCTTGCGTTGTTCCGAGATGTCATCCATTCCATTGCTTTCCAGATACATTTGGAAGCGATCTGTGTATGACTCCCAATCCTCATCGCTAGGGTTGAAGGGTGCGGCGCGGTGCGTTGCTTTCCAGACATTTCTGCTGGGCGTCTGGCTTCTATCACCGCGTGCAGGTTTCGCGTTCAGGACAATCCCACCTTCGTCGCCAGTGTTTTGTTTGAAAACACACGAGGTAGACCCGGGTTCCAACAACAAAAGTTTATTCAAACAGTAGTCAGAATAGGAACAGTTTGGCTGCAGCTGCAGCCAGCCTTTATACAGGCTGCCTGCTTGCTGTTCAGCCTATGGCATTTCTTTAAAATTGCCGCCTTTCAGCAGCTCTCTGGATTGCTGTCCTAGTGAACCAATCCACTTCTTACTTATCTAGACCAATCAGAACAGTAGCCTAGGATTCAACCACTTGCATATAGAACAAATACTATTCATTGTATTCATTCAGTTCATTCCCTCTTATGTATAAGAATCAAAGCAATGTGTTTATCAATGATTTTTTTAAAAAAAATGATGTTAATTTATATGTAAATTGGATCTCTATAGTTCTTTGAAAAATTTTCCAAGTTCCACTAGATATTTGAAATCTCCCCCTAATGGGGAGATTAGATCTCATAAATCTCTTCCTAACTATTAGAGAAACATTTGTAGTGTTTGCTTCTCCAGTGTTCATACAAGTGGGAAAGGCATTTGTGGGCATGAACATATTTTCCCACGTCTCCCAGAATTATGAAAAATGAATATCAGCTCCTAAGACTATCATCTGAATGTCTCTCCCATCACTACTGAAAGGAAGAAAAATCATACCAACCAAGGAAACATACCAACCAAGTCTCAGATATACGAGACTGATAGAGGGAAAAAAAACACACCACCAAATCACTTCTTCTAGATTTCCTCTTTTCTAGCAAATAAAAGGCTTGTTACATAAGACATGGCTATTCCTCTGTCTGTGGAATTTTACTTCCTTCAGCTCAAACTTACACATTAATTGTTCAGTAAACATGATAAATGTTTTTAGCAGAATGTTTTAAAGAATAAAAGATCTTGAAATCTTCTTTGGCTGTTCAATGGTTTATACAATTAAAGAAATACATTGATGAATCGGATTCTATGACCTTCCATTTCTTTTACACCAAAGAGCCCACTTTCAACTATATTGTTGGGTTAATGGATGGCTGAAATAAGCCTTCTCTACTATACCATTCCCATTTTATATTGATGTTTTAATTATAGCCCTGTCTTCTGTTTCCTTCTATTTTGTGGGATGGAACTGTCTTCTCAGTTCAATCACTTGCTTTTTTCAGAGGTTACAGATTTTTTGAAAGTATCTTTACTTTAACACTTCAATAGGCATGCTCCAAAATATTTGTAGAGGAAATTATTTCATGTAGGTATTCGTTCTGTGACTCAGATCACAAACTGTTTGCAAAATGATAACTTAAATAGAAGAAAATGAATTAAATCATCAGGCCAATCTCATTCTTTTTCTCTCTTTCTATTTCTCCTCAATCTAATTGATAAGGTTGTTATTGTAGGGTAAAAAGGGAGCAGCATGTGTAATAAACAGCACTTTAATTTACTGAACAAAAGAGGAAGAAGGGGAGTGGGGGAAGGAAGGAAAATATCAATATCAATATCCATATGTACAAAGATATGAGCACTAACTAAATCTATACATTTTGGAACATGAAGTTAGTTGGCCTTAGAAAATTACAAAGGTTGATGTAATATCAGCAAAACATCTCACATAAGACCAGGCCTTAAGAACAAATATATACAAAGCTAGAATTGAGAAGATAGCAACAGACAGTGAATGCTGCCTGCAAAGAAGATGAAGAAACAGTGGGCTCACCTAGTTAGCTGCTGCAAGAGGATTGCACAGACAATGATAAAGCAGCAACAATGGTGCATTGGAAGATCTGCAAGAAACACTTATTTACCTGTAAGCAAGACCTGATGGGACTATAAAATAGACCAAGTAATAGAAATGAAGAAGCTAAAGTATTCTGGGAGTTTAGAATTGTTTGTTCAAAAAACAAGCATGTAATACCCCAAACTTAACAAACTCTGGTTAACAATACCATGGATCAACCACTGTGTTCAGTTCTTTTCATGTCAGTGATTATTATGCTATTTCATGGACATCACAGATACATGATGTGAAACAAGACTCAATTTGGGAGCCTTTTTCAGCAAAAATGCTGCATCAGAATGCTTTCACATAAGATTCCACTTGAAGCCTGAAGTCAAGGACATCTCTGGGAAAAATCCAGATTGGTATGTTTTTAAAGATGTTTAAAAATACAGTCTTGCTGAAAATTACTACTAGACTTATCTTATCCTGTTAGGGTGGGTTTTTTTAAAAAAATTCTTTATCTGGTGGGACTTCAACTTATTTCTCTGCTCAGGAACATCCTTCCAATCACTTTGCTTTTAAGCAGCTAAACTTTTTCAGATCTTTGGTGCTGTTGCTGCAGTCATCAAGTTGATGTTGTGTAGTTCACAGCTCCTTTTGTTGAATCAGGTGTGGAATCTGGCCCGTTTACAAGAGGAAAAGAATTTTGCTTTATCAAAACAGCCAGCAATACCTTTGCCAATCCTCACAAGTAAGTTTATATAGTAAATAGATTTTTCTCTCCATTGCATCCAAGTATGTGACCTTTATCTATTTATGAAACTAGATGAAACAAGGCTTTAGGATTTCTTATCTGGAGAAAATTATATTTATTTATCTTAGAGCGTAATTCTCAAATATGGCCAAAGTAGGCTTCTCAAAGACCAGAAAATACAGCAATCTATAGATTATTTCCATCTGACAGATATAAGTATCTTTTGTATTGGATTGGTGCTCTCTCTTTAATAACACAGAAGTTGAGCCTGGCACACAAACATTATTATACACAAAAAACAACAGTGTACACAGCAAATGAGATAACTATGCTGGGTTTCGTAACACAAATCACTAGTTGAACACTTCCCGTTTAGGACTGTGTGATGTATAGGCGGATTATGCAAGCAGATCCCAGTAAGGTGGCCTTTTGCAACTGACCAATGGTGATCTTGCCAGCGCCAATTGTTTTCAAGTGTTTGCCTAGATCTTTAAGCATAGCACCCACTGTTGAGTACCACTGGAACCACCTGCACTGGTTTATGCCAGAGTTTCTGCAGTTCGATTTTCAAGTCCTGATATCTGGTGATTTTTTTTCAAGTTGTTTCTTGTCGATTCTGCTACAACCAGGTATGGCAATGTCAACCATCCACACTTTTTTCTTCTCCGCAATTGTGATGTCCGGGGTATTGTGTTCCAAAACTTTGTCAGTCTGTATTCGGAAGTGTCACAGTAGTTTTGCATGCTCATTTTTGACCACTTTTTCAGGATTATGATACTACCAGTTCTTTGCTACAGTCAGATGGTAGTTGTGACACAAGTTCCAGTGGACTATCTGAACGACCGTGTTGTGACATTGTTTGCAGTCAGTCTGAGTGATTATCTTGCAACAGCTCAGTATGTGATCAATGGTTTCGTCCGCTTCCTTGCAGAGTCTGCATTTGAGGTCATCAGCAGATTTTTCTATTCTGGCTTTGATTGCATTCGTTCTGATGGCTTGTTCTTGGACTGCAAGAATCAGGCCTTCTGTCTCTTTCTTCTCCCTTCTTGAAGACTGACAGTGTCACATGTCTTCTCACCAATGTGGAAGGGCAGGGATCAGAGGTGGTATTCAGCAGAATCTGACCAGTATTGGAGAACTAGTAGCAGAAATTTTGAGTAGCTCAGAGAACCAGCAAATCCTACCTCTGACTGGCCCTGCCCCATCTATTCTCTGCCTCCCAAGTCCCAGCTGATCAGCACACACACACACACACACACGCTGACTTTTGTGGATAAACCATTCCTGACTCTATTTTCTCATGATGGTTTTCAAAGCTTTGCAGAAAAACAAACTGGTTCATCCATGTCTATCTAGCCTTAGATGCCTTATGTACTCACTTTTATATTTCAACTCAGGTAGATTGTCTCCTTTATAACTTCTTAAACAAGTGATAATGAATTCAAATGTTCCAAATAGCTGATGGGCAAAACCAGGAAGCTATGATCACTGCAACTTCAAGAAACTCTAAATCCCTTATTTTCTATTATTTCTTGGACCCCATATCAAAATATAGACTACAACCTATCATGACAAAATCTGAGGGAAGATGAATGATGTTCTGGAGTTTCCCCGGGGGAACAGGCTTCTGTATCCTACAGTAGACATCTGCCTATTTTAAACCTTTTCATTTTGTGCACCTCTCCCAGAAAGTTGAGAAATGTGAGCAAGATTACTGATTGTAGCATTTGGATCACCTCTTGTGTGGATTCTAGCATGTCACATAAACCAAAGCCATGGATCTTTTGGGGCATATGAGTTACATGCAGGAAAATTATCCAACAGACAGAAAGAGAGAGCACTGCAGATGCTAGCAATCTGTCTCCTGTTTTATAACTGAAGCTGTAAACAAAACCTTTGCTTTGCTACTTCATTCAGCTGAATGTCATATCTTGTGTGAAGATAGCAGCAGTCCTGTTTTTAATTTATTTGATTCATGGGTCAAATCAAAAGTAACACAAAACAGTTGCTGCTTTGCTACCTTCAGTAAAATGGCTTCTGTTTCCCATCAGAAGATCAGTTAGCTTGAACTTTCTCAAATATAGCATTCCTGAGAAGACCCACAGGTATGATTCAGATCAAATCTGGTGTAAAGTTAGAAGGAACAAATATTTGCTGCAGCTTCACCCCCAAGATATACCTGCCAGGGCAAAATTGCAATGGTTTGATAAGCAAAGTACTTACAAGTCAGTATGCACACTATAAAACCTTTTTTTTTTAAAAAAAAATCAGCATTGCTTTGTGCAGTTTCCTTATATCTCTGTTTAATTTATTTATACTATATATCCTCTCACAGATCTAGGCATCAGAGTGAATGTCACATAGATCTGAAATATTTGAGATGCTGTCACAGAGAAAAGGGGTTCTACCTAGTCTGTAAAGCACCTGTACAGGACAATAAATAACAGATAGAAGATTATCAAAGAGAGATTCAACCTAGAATTAAGAAGAAATTTCCTGACAGTACAATTAATCAGTGGAACATCTTGCCTTCAGAAGTTGTGAGTACTCCATCACTGGAGGCTTTCAGGAAGAGATTGGACAGCCATTTTTCTGGATTGCTGTAGGGTCTCCTGCTTGAGCAAGGAGTTGGCCTAGAAGACTTCTAAGGTCCCTTCCATCTCTGCCAATCTGTATACTACTGAACTTTAATGAGCCAGGTTCATTATACACAGGTAGATTCCGGATCTACTTTTAAGGCTCTGTAAAATTTACCTTTGCCCATGGGCTAGGTTTTTGCTTATCCATATGTAGTGACAGAGTCAGCAATGCTGAGCACAGCTCCCAGAGTTGACTCTCATCTCCGATATATATGCATTAAAGGCAGGAATGTCATAAGAGTGCCAAACATTGAGCTGTTGATGGGCAGAGAGCCCTGTTTAGTTCTGTTGACAAGCAAGCCATCCAGATTCCATCACAACCACACAAGCAATTATTCTGGTCTTGTCAAGGCCAAGTCAACTACCCAACTGTTCCCTGAGCAAGTTGACCAAGTCAACTACCCAACTGTTCTTGTGGATATGAGATAGGGTAGACAATTGAACAGTAGAGCAGGAACCATAAGGAGTGCAAGACCATTGGAAACATATCCAGCCATGAGTTATTTTGAGCTGTGTTAATGGATTTCCACACCTTCCACAGATTTTTGTTGCAGCTATTGATTCAGGCTGTTTCTGCATAAGCTCACATTCAAATAGATGTGTGAGGTGTCAGTACCCACCAGCTTTCAAAAGCCAGTGAGCAAACACATGTTTGAACTAGAGAAAAGCTCATCTATTTGTCTGAAGGCTATAAAAAATATTCAGCCCAACCATGATCTGCCAGTTCTCATATTGTCTAACATTGTTAGGCTCATCTGTCTGCACTTTTTCCCAAGATAATTGGAGCATGGTAAAAAAAAATTCTTCATGTTTTGTACTGAACAATTTTACATCCTTTGCCCTATCAATAAATTCCACCTCAAGTTAAAAGATCAAAAGTGAGTAGACATAAAGAATTGTACAGTCAAGGATGAGATCACATTACATTCTCAAGTCCTTATTTGTTCTCCTTGACTTGCAGGACTGTTCTTTCAATTGTGCCAATTCATGGTATATATTTTAGCCAACTCTCCATAAATGCAAAGCAGAGGAAAAAGGAAATAGACATTTATTGCACACCAGCTGTTCTGTAAATAAACTACTATACAAACACCACTAAATTTAGCTTTCAGGTTATATACCGATTCTGTAAATGATAGGAATTAAATAGGGCACCTGATAGTTCTCATTTTATTTTTAGGTGAGTTTCCAATAAATCACTTCTTCAGTGTGAATCATAGCAACTGAAAGATAACCTTGCTCACAACTGAAGCTTTATTGTAAAGGAAATAATATTTTGGCTAGGGTTGCAATCTTCAATTGCAAAGGCTTGAAATCACACCTGATTTTTTTTAACATGCTTAACTTGATTACTCAATTAACCATTTTTGTGGTTTTGCCCAATACATTGAACTAACCAGACAACATACTTAAGGCACAACCTCTTCTAACCAAGATTATCCATAGCCAAGTAAATTAAGTGATTGTCTGAACACAGATATTGGCTAGCAGTCCCACTGCATAAGTGATGGAGATCAGTTTTATTTGGGAAAAGGACCATTTTAAATGTCACTTTCCAGAGGCCTAAAGAAGAAAAACATGCCTGTCCTAATTTTTCACTAGATTTTCCATATACTTCATGGGATTGAAGACTGGGGAGCATATAAGTGTGAAATGCAAATGGTGCAGGATGTCAGCTTAGTTGTTTATCCATGAGAACTGACTTCCTAGATTTGATCAATATCCATTTAATTTAACATCCATTCAGCTCCAGAATTGAATTAGTTCATTCTCACTGACACATATTTAGACTATTAGGTAAACAGACAGATGTGAGCATTCAAGTTATCAGCAAAAAGACCTACTCCCTTTCAACATTATATAAAAACTTTTAGAAGGAAAATCAAAATGTCTCCATTCTAATGTATATGGAGCTGTATTTGTTCTACATGGAAATAATTCAATTGCTGGAATTCTTGCAACTCCATACTTTTTCTTCTAAGCAGAGTTTGCTAAACTTTATAGGAATCATTTTTGGGATGAGTAACCTCGAGTTTTAGGCATCTGTCAATGGATTTGTCAAAAATCTGTTGAAATCTCACAGGTGATAGACATTGCACAGTGTTGTTGTTTGTTTCCACCCCAGGATTTGGCTTCAAATATGCTGTAATAGTGAAGTGTTGTGATTTGCTGGCAGCAGGTAGGGATGGCAGAGGTCTCTGATAGTGAGGACTTGGAGGAGGGGCCTGCGCATGATGCCAGGACTATCAGAGAGTGGGGTGCTGCCTTCCAAGTTTGTGGAGTCTGGCAGCAGTGACGCAGAGAACCCTGGGGAGCCTGTACCCAGTGTGCATGTGCTCAGGGCTACTCAAAGGAAAGAGCAGCTGAAGCAGCAAGGGCAACTTGGGAGTAAGGCTGGAAGGTGGTGGCCCCTCCCATAAGGGATAAAAACCAGCCCTTGGGGATGTGTTCTTTGCAGGAAGCAAAGAAGTTCTTTAGATTCAGAGTTCTTGTCGAAGCCTTATTTACTTCGGTTTGTTTTTGAAACTTCTGTCGGTGGATATTTAATCAGTAATTAGTCTTCTGTTCTTGGCAGCCTTTCGCCACCTTGAAAGGGCTTGCTTTTGATATCAGACAATTAGTTTTAACTGATTCTTGGCTGGGAATGCAGCACTGCATTTAAAAAGGTTTGCTTTTTTACAGTTTGTATTTGTTTAATTTGAACAAGGCTTGGGTCAGAACATGAAGAAATACTGATGCACTTATCTGCCACAAAGTTAATATAAGTCTTAAATAAGTTCTCCTTTACTGATATATAAATCTTTGTATAGTTATGCAGGCTACGATCTTTCAGCCCTCTGAGGTAGACCAGCTTAGGGAGCAGATGCCCTGTTTCTCCATGGCTCAGCTCTTCCAATTGCCCATCAATTATTGGAACAGTTCTTCTAACTTCTCTGGTATGCCTCCACTTTCATTTCATCAGCAAATCCTTCCTGGAACTGGTCAATTATAGCAAGATTGTTCCATACCACATGACTGGTATATAGCTGAAAAACTGAAGTGCTCTTGCAAATTAGCAACCATAGAGTTTCAGATGACAAATCTCTCAATTTGCTGTTGATTCCTAACCACATCAACAAATGCATGAAGTTGTATGACATTCTGGTAATTATTCAGCAATGGATCATCACCCTCAATGATCTCCACTATTTAGCTGCCCCATCTTTCAGCAGACTCAGAACAAAAGTGACCCTGGAGCAATTTGTAGGAAATTCTTCTGACTAATCCAGAAGAATTGTGAAAGTCAAAAAATGATACAATCATTTCAGACATCTTTGGCAAATTTCTGTGAAAATGAAGCAAAGTAATTTGGGCTGCAAGGCTTTTGACCTGTTCCCTGCTGAGGCAGGATTTATACCAAACTTGTTTTAGTTATACAATGGTGTTGTGGTGATTTGTTATACAGTATGCATATTCACTTTCTCTTGATGTGGGTTGTTCTGCAGACAAAAGACTGCCCCAAAGAACTGGTGCCATCTCCATGATGAAAAGCAAGGTTCAATGCCTCTATGAATAGAGTGAAGTGGGGGACTTTCAAGATTGATGTCAGCTAGTCAGGAAACAGACACCAGAAGGGCTACTGAAACTCTACTGTATTATTTTAGGTAAAATAACAGTAATAAATAACTGGAATTTCTCTCTGACTCTTCTCATGAGATCAAGGTTGAGTTTTTGAGACTCTTTGTCATGCTCCCAACTTCTCCAGGGCTAGGGTGTCTTTCCTGTCACTTTTACCTGCCAATGGTTCTTGCATTCCTATTAGGATGTGAATTAATTGCAGGGATATACGTTGAACTGGAATTACAGTGCCTAGATTATTTTACATAATATATGTGGCAGTGGTGGGATTCAATTTTTTTTACTACCAGTTCCATGGGTGTGGCTTGGTGAGTGTGGCAGGGGAAGGATATGGTAAATTCTCCAGTCAGATGTGGTATTTGCTGGTTTTCTGAACTACTCAAAATATCCACTACTGGTTCTCCTGAACTTGTCAGAACCTGCTGAAAACCACCTGTGATAAGAATAGCTTCCCCTATGGAGGTTGAAAACTTTATAGAGAACCAATCTCATAATTCCATGCTAATAAACCTTTCATGCATTTTCAGTACCTTAACAGACTATCATTTCCAGAATCCTGTGCTTATATGGGTTATTATATCTGGATTGGAAGGCAGCAAATCTGATTGCTCTCATCAAGTAGTTGTCTGCATTCTTTCAGCCCACCTGTGGCATCAGCTTTGGTTTGGCCTTGGAGGGTGAAGCAGGATAATGCTTTTCCCCACCCCCAAGGTTTCTGTCCCCAACCCCAGTTTGGAAGGTATTACACAATCACATCTGCATATCTATTACTAAGCACATTTTTAGTTTGCCCATGGCAAGATGGATGGCCAATAAATTTAATCAATAAATAAATTTTCCCTGTAGACATATACAGAGCAGAACTTTACAGATTCTTTGAAAAACAATAAAAAAGTATTGTGAATCTAGTAGGACTTATTAAAATTACAAACTTTTGATTGTAGACTTTGCCAAGGCAAGAAAAGAAGGGCTTTGAAAAGAAGCTGCATTACACTAGAAGGCTTGCAGAGAAAAACAAGGACAATTGCTCAGAGAATGTTGGCAGCCTTGACAAGGTGGCAAAGCCATACAACCAGAGATGGTATTCAGCAGGTTCTGACCAGTTCTGGAGAACTGGTAGTGGAAATTTTGAATAGTTTAGAGAACTAGCAAATACCACCCCTGACTGGCCCTGCCCCCATCTATTCTCTGCCTCCCAAGTCCCAGCTGATTAGCTGGGTCTTCTTTTGTTGCCCTGCACAGGAGAATGGAGCTGGAAAGCAGGTTAGTGGGGTTGGAAGGGAATGGGATTTTGCAGTAACCTTCTGCCAGGAGTGGGGTGGGAAAGAAGATTTTGCAGTATCCTTCCCCTACCATGCCAAGCAAGCCACACCCACCAAGCCAAGCCACGTTCACAGAACTGGTAGTAAAAAATTTTGAACCCCACCATGGTTTCTGACCAGTTCTGGAGAACTGGTAGCAGAAATTTTAAGTAGTTCAGAGAACTGGCAAATACCACCTCTGACTGGCCTCGACCTCATCTATTCTCTGCCTCCCAAGTCCCAGCTGATCGTCTGGGTCTTCTTTTGTTGCCCTGCACAGGGAAAGGAAGCTGGAAAGCAGGTTAGTGGGGTGGGAAGGGAATGGGGATTTTGCAATATCCTTCCCCTGCCACATCCACCAAGCCATGCCCACCAAACAATGTCACGTCCACCAAGCCACACACATATAACTAGCAGTAGAAATTTTTGAATTACATACTACTGCATACAACCTGTGGCAAGAGATGTGTACAGAACCAATGCCTTACAATTCCTTTGAATCTGGAAGCAGCACTTGTGCTTGTGCTGAAGAGGAATGCAGAGACAACGATGGACCAGCGTAAAACTGGTTGGTAAGGTCAATCTCTTACCCTCATCTTGGTGTTACTCATCAGCTGTTTGCTTGAAAAATAACTTGAAATAATTATTTTTGCAATAGCCCTTATAAATCCATACCCAGAACATAGAACAGATTGTTATGATTTTTTTGTGCAGGGAGAGGGGTGCGTCTCCCAGTTTCCAGCCTGCAGCTTCAACCACCACCTCAAACTGGTTCCATGGTGAAATTAACAAACCATCTAAATGGGTGGGGTACTTCCTCCTACACTTTCTCATTGTGTGTGATAGTGTCAGTGAAAGAGATCGGTGAAAGGTACGGATACACATTTTACTGACTATAAAAACAATTATCCATGGCACTGGCCAGAGATTAGAAAACTAATTTCCCTTAATTAGAGCTCCTTCTTTTCCCCATTAAAGAGTGGCATTATAGTACGTAGAAGTGGGACTCATCAAATGTATGGCTGAGGCAAGCATGGAAGGGCAAGGAGAGAGCTCTGCTAAATTCACAGCTGTTACTTCTCTTTGGCATGAGACAGGCTTTCATAAACACTTTCTTCTTCAATGCTCAAGACATCCTTCAACAATGGATAAGGATGTTGAGGGGGGATAAATAAAAGGGTTTTTTATGTTCTTATTTTTTGGATTATAAAGCAAGGTAGAGAGAGATGGACACTCCTGGAAAAGCAGTGAAAGAAGGGAGGAGGAGATCACAGGCAGATCTACCAGCTGGGATTACACCTGAGGTTCTGCAGAAGTTGTTTAAAAAGATGAGGAAGAAGACTGCCACAGTCACAGCTCTGGCTGTGACAGCATCACTAAAGGAGAAATCGGTGAATCTGGAGGGAAGAATAAATAGAATAAGTTTGAAGAATCTGTAATACAGGTGAAAAGGGAGGTTTAACAAATGAAGGAAAAAGTAGAAATCCTGGAAACATATCGTTGGTTTGTGTGTGTGACACTGCACAAAATGTCTAAAAAGATAGAAGTACTTCTAATTATTGTTGGAAATTGAATTGGCATTCAGGAATGGTGTTTCTAATTCAGAATTCTCCCAAAGGTTCGCCCCCCAAAAAATCTCCATTGGGGAAGAAGGCTAGAACAGAATCTAACAGGTTGAAGAAAACGTGAAAAGGGTTATTTGCTTTAGCAAGGTAGAGTTACCCCTGCATCAGCTACAACAGGGAATGCTGCTGATTTTCAAAACCACTCCATTCATGTGCTAATGAAATAACCCTCAGTCATATGTACACTTGTACTTGGATACACATAGCAGTGATGGGATTCAAAAATTTTTACAATCGGTTCTGTGGGCATGCCTTAGTGGGTGTGGCAGGTGAAGAATACTGCAAAATCTTCCCTCCAGAGGTGGTATTCAGCAAGTTCTTACCAGTTCTGGAGAACCGTTAGCAGAAATTTTGAGTAGTTCGGAGAACTGGCAAATACCACCACTGCCTGGAGATTTTATAGTGTCCTACCCCTGCCACACCCACCAAGCCATGCCCACAGAACCAGTAAATTTTTTTGAATCCCACCACTGATTCCCTCC
The DNA here is from genome assembly GCA_004320025.1 of Laticauda laticaudata. Classification (NCBI taxonomy): domain Eukaryota; kingdom Metazoa; phylum Chordata; class Lepidosauria; order Squamata; family Elapidae; genus Laticauda; species Laticauda laticaudata. Next base: position 9,145 of record BHFT01076835.1, on the reverse strand, counting down.
CCACTCCTGGGGGAAGGCTACTGCAAAATCTCCATTCCCTCCACACCTCACTAATCTGCTTTCCAGCTCTGTTCTCCTGTTCAGGGCAACAAAAGAAGACTCTGCTGATCAGCTGGGACTCAGGAGGCAGAGAAATAAATGGGGACGGGGCCAGTCAGAGGTGGCATTTGCTGGTTTTCTGAACTACACAAAATTTCCTCTACTGGTTCTCTAGAATTGGTCAGAACCTGTTGAACACCTCTGACACATAGGTTGGGAACCAGTCTGGTGTAGTGATGAAAACATCAGGCTAGAAACCAGGAGACTGTGAGTTCTAGTCCCACCTTGGACATGAAGCCAGTTGAGTAACTTTGGACCCATCACTGTCTCTCAGCTGTAGGAAGGAGACAATAACAAACCACTTCTGAAAAACACAATTGAGCAGGATGGGGGGAAGCATAGGTTTCTCACATATACTGTATATGTGAATGGATAACATCAGGCAATGCGAGTACAGGATGTGATGGGAATATCTTTCAGTTAGGAAGCCCTGTTGTGTCTTCTCAGCAACTTCACGACAATGCTAAGGCATTGCTATACCGCCATCGGTGAGAACAATGCTGTTGCAATGGCAGCTTATAGCTCTTGCTTGTGTTGTGAGCATATTGATTTTTCTCCCTGCTGTTCTAATTTGGCAGGTGTTTATTGAACATTGAGCTATCTGAACCTAAGAACACTGGAAATGCCACATAAAGGTGGCATTTCCTCTGATGTCTTGAAATATTGCTCTGTTCTCCTCTGTAGTAATAAATATGTGGAGCTGATCTGGAACAAAATGAGATGAGAGGTTTTATCAAGTAATCATGCTACTTATCCACAAAGACCCAGATAACTTTGGCTCCCCTTTGTAAACCTCTCAGGTTTGCCCAATTTAATTGTTTTCTTACTTAGGAAAAAAAAAAAAATCATTAAGAAGAAACAGATGGAACAGTTGCCTTTTGATAGGTAAAGTTACAGTTCCTCCATCTGGGAACACCCAAAGTCTACCTCAGGAATAACAATATTTTAGAGCCTTAAGGTTGTAACCCAAGAAAGTTAATTGATATTAATTTTGAGAGGGAAATGTAAATTTTATGGGATGTGCTGTTGAAACACTTATCTGACAGCTGTTTAATCTTTGAAAAGAAAAAAGGCTTTGTCTTGGGTGAGAAATATGCCTTTCAGTTTTTTAAAGAATGTATCAGGCCATAATCATGTCTGCATGTTTGTGGCATGGATGGGTGCATATGGGAAACATTACTAGCTGAGATGAAGACCTGGAATTGTTTTCACCTGCCCAAGATCATATTGCTTAAAACGATATCCTACAATGGTGTTAAGTTGGAAGACTGAACCCTTTTTCTTTCTTCTCAGAAGGTGAGACCTCTTAGAAAACAGCTTAGCCGTGGTCCCTGGAAGGTTGACTGGCATCCAGGTGTGACCCGAAGGTCCTCTCAAATGCAAAGTTGCTTTGAGCTAGAAGAATGGTTACAGCGTGGTCGATTCACAAGATATCTACAGGTAAAAGGGGTTTTTTGGGGGGGTGGGATGGTTGCTGCACTGGCTGTGTTTAAAAACAATATTGACTTTGCCATTAGCAGGGTCAGCCAAGAGATGTGGGAGAAAGTTTGTATGGCAAGACTTACAGATTAACATATTTGGAAGGGACCTTGTCAGTCATCTAATCCAACTCCCCGCCCAAGCAGGAGACCCTACACCAGTGGTAGCTAACATTTTTGGGCTCCCGTGCCAAAAATTGAGAGCGCGCCAGCATGCCTATACTTGCATGCCAGCACCCAGAATGCGATGCATGCCCCCCTCCCCATTCCCCCTGCGCATGCCTGTGCAATCCCCATCCCCACTCCCTTACCTGTACTGCACCTCACAGCTGTTTTTTCGGCTGGTTTGAGGCCTTTTTCGGCCTCCCAGAGGCTTGGAAAAAGCCTCTGCAAGGCTTCTCAAGCCAAATTATAGGCCCATTTTGTCACTTCCGGTATTACAAGAAGTGATGAAATGGGCCGATAATTTGGCCTGAGAAGCCTTGCAGAGGCTTTTTCCAAGCCTCTGGGAGGCCGAAATAGGCCTCAAACCAGCCGGAAAAAAAAAATCAGCTGTGAGGCGTGGACATGCGCAATGAAGTAGGTTTGCCTGCAGCTCGTGTGCCAGCACAAATGGCTCTGTGTGCCACAGGTTCACCATCACGGCCCTACACTATTTCTGACAAATGAAAGTTCAATATCTTATTGAAAGCCTCCAGTGATGAAGCTCTCACAACTTTCGAAGGCAAACTTTTCCATTGGTTGATTGTTCTCACTTGTGTAGAGAGAAAAGAAACAGTTGTAAAGCTGAATAGCTAAAGAGTCCTCAACCTTATGACCACAATTGAGCCCAACATTTTCACTGATAAGCAAGACAATGTTTAAGTGAGTTTTGCCCTCATTTTATGATCTTTCTAGCCATAGTTGTTAAATGAATCACTGCAGTTGTTAAGTTAGTAACACGGTTGGTAAGTGAACCTGGCTTGCCCATTGAATTTGATTGTCAGAAGGTCGCAAAAGGGGAATCACATAACCCCGGGACACTGTAATTGTCATAAATATCAGTCAGTTGCCAAGCGTCCAAATTTTGATCATGTGACCATGAGGAATGCTGCAACAGTCACAGGTGTGAAAAATGGTGCTAAGTCACTTTTCTTAGTGCCGTTGTAACTTTGAACTGCCACTAACTGAATGGTTGTAAGTCAAGGACTACCTGCATTTGTTTTCTTAGTTGATGTGTTTCACAGCACTCAGAGAGTTAAGAATGGGAACACATATTTGGGTCCAGTCAATGTAAATGAAAATCTTCCATTTCTACATGGGCTAGAGATTTTGGATATAATATAAAATTGGACCAATGGCAAATATTATGGGAAAGGAACAAAAAGATTATGCTTGCCACAGCATACAAGGAAAATTTACTTAAAATGTTTTACCAATGGTATCTCCCACCAGCTAGGCTGGCTAAGATGTATAAAAATCAATCCCCAAAATGTTGGAAATGTTTAATGGAACGAGGCACAAACTGTACTATCATGCATGGTGGAGTTGAAAAAAAGCACAAGAGTTTTGGCACAGGATTGGGAAATGGTTGGAAGAAATGATGAGACTTAAAATAGACCATAGACCAGAATGTTTTTTACTGGGAATTATACCAAATAAATATAATAAGGAAGAGTTATATTTGATAATACACATCATCACTACAGCAAGAATGGTATTTGCCCAGAAGTGGAAAGAAAAAGAAATTCCCAGTGAAGATGAAGTAATAAATAAAACTTTGACTTGCGCTGAAGTGGATAGACAAACACTAGAGATGGAAAATAAGGATGAATCTGAATATTACATAATTTGGAATAGATTTTACTATTGGTAAGAAAAGAAAAGAAGGGTTTAAGATTGAAAAGAGTTGTTAAGAGGACATCTGTGATCAAGAGACTTAAATAATACCAAGAATGTTGGAAGATGTAAGTAAGGATGAATAAATGTATATATGTGTATACATATATGTACAAATGTATATAAGATCTATATTCCATTATATTTCATTAGAACGATGACCAAAGTTATGTCAGAATGACTCCACCACATTCAATGTTTTTTAAATGTTATATTTAATAAAAAAAATATTTAAAAAATCTTCCATTTCTCCATGGATACAACTAAGGGTGTTTTAACATAGTTTCTTAACACAAATCAGGAAATGAAACATTGAGACCCTGAATTAAATCAATTTGCTCCTTTTATGTCTACGTGTATATCTATCTTTATAGCTCTTATTCTCTCTTTTTCTTTCTTTTAAAGTTTTTATTTTTTACAACAAACATACAAACAAAACATGAAAACATAAGACCTTCTTTCAATTATATACATACAGTGTGTCAGTTGGTTACAATCTTTTGTGCTCTTCTTTTTTTTTACCATTACGTACAAGACATATAAATTCTCACCTTATCAATCTAGCTTGTGCTTATGTAATATCAATCATTAAACATTCATTTGACAAAACTATTTTTCCATCATTTTATACGAGATAGTCTAAATTACATTATGGTTTAATCTTATACATTCATCCAATGGTTATATATTTTATATTGTATTCTATATCAATCTTTTAACTTTTATTGTAAGGCTTACTAATGCTATTTTTTACCATGTCTTTTTAATCTAACCATTGAAAATAAAAATCCGATATCAATCAAAATAGTTGTATCTTCTTTTCTCTATTTCAAATGTAATGTTTCTCATTTCAGCACAGACCATGATTTTCTAATATTTATTCCTCCTACATAGTATTTTTTCATTTTTTCCAATTCTTAGCAAATACAATTCTAGCCGCATGTTAAAACATTTACAATCAATATTTCAATTCTTTGATGTTTTATATTTCTGGTATAATTTCCCAATAAAAATTGTCGTGGAGCCGGCGGAATAACCCTGAAGGCAAACACGGAGTGAACTTCAGCTTTTTACTTTATTGTAACAATAAAGGGTTGCCGCGGCGCTGCCGTGCTAACAAGGCAGCCAGCTGGTGGACAACAGCGGATACTGTTTGACAGCTCCCTTTTATAGCCGGCTGTCAAACGGCATCAGCCAGTAGGAACGTCTGTGTTCCCGCTGGAGTGAAGAATTCGCTCAGTCTTTTCTGAACGCCACACTCCTTTCCCCCAGAATGGGGCATGCGTAGTCCTTCAGATAACTTGAGCTCTTGCGACAGGCGGCCAGATCTTCTAAGTCCTGATGAAGCTGCTGCTCGGAAGAACTTCTCTGCTTGGTTGGCAACTTCTTGGTGCAACGAAGTCTGTGTCTCGGCTTCAGGTGTCTCTGAGTGAGGGACAGATGGCTGTTCAGGTAGGCTGCATTTCTGTCATACCCATGGGAAGTTTCTTTTGGCGGTGCGGTGGTCTCTCTGTTGCAGAAACATCTTGAGGATCATCTGCAGACAAACTCCAGTGCTTCTAAGTTGATCGATAACGGTGGCGCCAGACGTGCGCCCGGTCTTGCCAGTTGGACCTGTAAGACTAGGACTGTTTACCGCCACAATCTGCCCAGGCATCCACTAAGGGGTGTCCCACATAGTTCCGGGCATGAGACCTGGTCATTTTCAGTGAACTCCCTTGCCTGGCTATTTGACCCAAGGGGCATGACTGGGGTGTAATGCGGATGGAGTCTGTCTAGGGTGGCCCTCAGGCATCTACCCATGAGAAGTTTCAGCTGGAGACCTATTTGTAGTGGCACAGGCGATTGATGCTGGGTCAGGAGATACTTAGTGAGCCTAGAGTGCCAATCTATGGGCCCAAAACCTTGCCAGGGCCTCCTTAACTGATCTGGACTGCTCTTTCAGCCAGGCCATTACTGGCAGGAGGAAGCTGTAATTGTGTGCCTTATTCCTAGGTTGGCTAGAAAACCTCAAACTCACAGGAAGTAACTGGGCCATTATCAGACACGATGGTGTCAGGGAGGCCATGGGTAGCGAAATCCTTGATAGAGCCTTAGTGATAGCTTCTGAAGTTTTGGTGGTCATCAAGGTCAACTCTACCCATTTTAGAAAAAGAATCAACCATCATCAGGAATGTATGTCCATGAATGGGGCCAGCCAGATCAATATGCACCCGGGACCAAGAGGCCATTGAAATCTTCCCCTCTGAGTGGATATGGGTGGAGCTGGCCTGGTAGCTTGCATGGCTGAGAAGCATTCACCCAACGTGTAATCTGAGCATCCATGCCTGGCCCCATACATAAACTGTGAGCTAGGGCCTTCATCCTGACATGCCAGGATGGCCCTCATGCGGGACCTTTAAAACTGGAGTCTTGCAACTTGAAAGGATAACTACCCTAGTCCCCCAAAGTAGACAGCCTTGCAAAAGAAGATAGTTCTTGCTGGAAGTTTTGAAAGGCACAATTCGAGGGCGAAGGAATCGCCGGCCACCCCTCCCACCCAGTCAAGAACTGGTGATACCTTGTCCCTGGCAGATGGGGGCCAGTGATATCAAGGGCAGTGATGGGAAGTTTGAGATCGTTGATTGGAGCACAGCATTAGTTGGTGCAGGACCTCCACAGGAACAGGTAGGGGGCAGCAACTAAGAGCATTATCGTGGCCATAGACTCTTGCCAGGCTCGATAATCAGTGTATAGGAATAGGCAAGCCAGAAATAAAGTTCACCTGGTCATTCTTGGAGACAAAATCTGAGGAGTTTTCTTTCACCTGACAGAAGGCCTAACAGAGGCTTGTGATCGCGTAATCAACTCGAAATAGTGTCCATATAGAAACTCATGGAATTTTTCGACAGAAGGCAACTGGCAGCCAAAAACCTCCTTGTCAATTTTGGCTTGTTAGTTGCGCTCAGTCTGGGGGAAAAAGTTCTGGAGAAAAAGGCAATGGGAGCTGTCCTCTCAGACCGCTAGGCAGCTGATGACTTAAACAGCACTATTGCCAAAAGAACAGCATCTTGTCTGCTAAAACTAAAGAATAAATGTCTAATAAATTGGATCAGGACAGCAATCTGGGATGTAGAGTACATGATTTGACAGCATGGAAATGCATACAGAGCGGGCGGTGGGGGTGGGGCGGGGGGGCCGCGAGGGTCGGTCTGGGCGCCGGCGGGGGCGCGCTTCTATGTCCCTGCAGTGGCCAGACGGGACTGTTTTATCCAAGATCTGGTGCAGGAGGGCCTGTCAACCTGAAGCTTTCTATGTGGCAAAAATAAGTGTGTAAAGTTAAGAAGTCCAAAAAGGCCAGAGTTGAGTTTTGTTAGTTGCGTGGTGCTCGTGAAAAAGTCCATTTCTTTGAATTTGATTGGATGAAATACTAGAGGTGTAATTCTGCAATCCCAAAATTCCTTACTGGATCGTGGCAATAGTGCACGTTGTCTTTCTTTAACATTGAGACCAGCTTCCTGAAATATCGAGGACTACTCTGACTCTTTGCAGTAACTGGGCACTTGTCAAGGTGCAGATTATTTAAAATATCATCAAAATATCGGGATTACGCTCCCTAGTAATCCCTTCAGAGTAGTCTCGGAAAAGATGAAGGGATTTGGAAAATTCCTGGGCGGCCACACTTATGGCCAAAATTGGAGGACACCCTACATTGAAAGCACCCCTGTCTGCGTTTACAATAGTTTTGAGTCATCGGCTGTCTTCATCAACAGGGAACTGTTTGATGGCCTGTTGACATGTCAATTTACAGACAAATGGTTCCTGGCTCAAAGGAATGTACGTAAGTGCGAGATAACAGGAACTGGATAAGTGCCTGATTTGTATATATTTATTCATAGGCATCTTTGTAATCCATGCAGATTTCTTTATGCTACCCATCCTTACTCTTAGAGTTGTCACGTTATGGGTGTTTCCTTATTTTTGTGAAGTCCACAGGTCTAATATGCCCTGTTCTAATTAATGTTGTCAAGCTCCAGTTAATTTGGAGCGAACTGGCAAAGGTACTTTCGAGGCTTAAACGGATTGTGTAGCTGCCTGAGGGTCCCAAGTGTGAAAGATATTGGGGGTCCTGAATAACACGTCCATCCCTCACTGAACACATCAGCATCAGTCAGTTTAAACAAGGTGTCCGACTGTTCAGCATTTGTAACAGAGTAGATTCCTTTTACATGGTAGGCCAAGGCAGGAAACCAGTCTAACCCCAGCAGCTAGGGAGCGGCAGCCATCCTCTAATGACTAAAAGCAAGTGGGACCTTTAAGAATTTTGAAATGTTACAAAAAACTTGCCTTTTCAACTGACTGGAATGGTCTCCTTGAAGTTGTCACGTAGGGTTAACTGGCAGCCGTGAAGCTTTCTCCTTAGTATTCTGGGAAAGTAGTTTGTATCAAAGGTGCTCCATGAGGATGATGGACAAGTGCTGAGCGTGTTAGACCCATGCAACCTCCATCGCTTGCAAAGTTCTTCCTACTATAGAAACAGAAACACTTGATTTGTTAGAGCTGTTGTTGTCAGCTATTCGGTGAGTAGCAGTAAACAGTCCTTCAACCTGTTTTTGGGAAAATGTTGGGTTGTCCTCGAGTGCTTTTGGGCAAAAGTCTTTCCCTGCTTGACAGATCCGTGGCTTAATGACCCTTTGGCATTTTAGACAAATGGCATTCCTGAACTTGAGCGATGCCCTCGGTGGTTTACCTCACAGCAGCTTAGACAAACTGGGCTGGACCGTGGAGGGTAGATTGGTGGCCTGTTCCTCCTTGACGTTGTCTTTGCTGCCTGAGGCGCATTTGAATCATTAGCCTCTTCATAGCCTGTCTTGAGCGAGGCTTTCATTGTAATGGATGGACCTGAGGCTGCTCTGGCTAATTGGATTTCCCTGAATTCTTGCCGTGCCGAAAGTGCTCATAGGTGTCATGACTTGAGATCTGCAATGCGTAATTTAAGGTTAAATCCCCTGTTTACAATAATCGCCTTGTGTATCCTTGATCCCTGACTCCACTCAAGACTACGTTTCGAGTCTCTACATTTAACATGTCTTCCCAGAGTAGTCTCTAAACCCACAGTGCACAGGCAGCTGTTTGTAGGGCAGGCCATGTACGCCGAGTATCATCCTCTCCTCTTTCGCCTGAATTCGTCTTCCGTAAAGCATCACGCCTGCAATCGATGCTTAGGGAATAGTGGTAAAGAATTTCCTGCAATTCTCCATGGACAGCTTAATTGAAGTGAGCCATAATGCCATGAAGCAGTGTCAAATACTGTGGCTCTGCAAAACTTAAAAAGTAGGTCTTTTTCCGTATGGTCGGAATGTCAGCAAGGTCTAGGGAAAACGTCAAATCGTTTCTGGTAGACTCCCATGTTTCCGCTATCGGTTGAAAGGGTGGCGCAATACAGGGTTCAAAGTCATCTGACTCAGCAGTGGGCTGGAATCTTTTGAGCGAAAGTTGAAATCTCGTGCTCGCAAATAGTGACGAGTAGCTCTTTAAAATGACATCAGCCTCGATAGTGATTCGGCTCTTTTTGTTGTGACTTTGTGCTCAGCGATTATTTGTCCGCTCGTGCCTCTTATATGTATCCGCCCTCGTCGCCAGTGGTTGTGGAGTGGCGGAATCAACCTAGGCAAAACATGGAGCAAACCTTCACGCTTTTTTACTTTATT
>BHFT01076833.1:0-11768 GCA_004320025.1 Laticauda laticaudata | reverse complement strand
CTGTGTTCCTTGTTTGGAACTTTCAGTGCAGCTTTGGCTTCGAGTTGAAGGATGGCCTAATTATCTATTAGGAAGCTAGTTTCATCTGGGTGCCTGGTTCGGGTGTTCTAATTTCATAAGTTCAAACCTTGAAAAATTAATGAAATTAAACATGACAGAAAGCCCCAACAACTCACAAACAACACCTGAAACAATTAGTATATAACGTTTCCAACAGAAACTCACCAAAACAGAAACAGATTCCTTAACTAAAGGATTCAGTATGCCATAGCACCCAAAAAAAATCCCCACAGAATCCATCAATGTGCAGTAGAATCGAGCTTAACCAATTAAATACAAATGAATCGACAGAATAAGACACCAGGTTACCTAACATCCTATGCACAAGCAAACCACCCAAAAGCAACTTGCAGAAAGATGAATTCAAAGCGCTACAAACCCTGAAAAATGATAAACAGCTAATCATATACCCAGCAGATAAAGGGACATACCACAGTACTAATGGACAGAAAAGACTACGAAACAAATTGACAGACCTACTCAAGACTCCACATACAAACCTATAAAGACAGACCCAACCACATATCTGGAAAATAACCAAGAAGAAAATTATAACCAGCCACATAAGCAAAGAAATCCAAGTGACGATCATCCAAGAGAAAATATTCCAGATGCCCTAAACTATCGGCCATCCAAAAATACACAAAAGAAGGCTACCTCTAGATGCATAGTCAGCTCCAAAGGAGACCACTACAAAACCTAGCTAAATACTTACAAAACAACTACAGCCCATGCTGAACCGCAGCTTCATATGTACAAAACTCTGTTGCCAGCCAATCAAAGCCACAAAACAGACAGAAGAAACCAGAAATACCAATCAAACAAACTCCAAGACCAATAACCAATCAATCAGGATGAAGACTCCCAACCAATCAGGATGAAGAAAAAACCATCCTGGCACAATAGTAGGCTAGCCTCAAATGTAAAACCAACAGCTGTGATAGCCTGACCCAGAGACGAACTCAATGAAAAAGCCTGATTGTGGCAGATGAGATTCTGCTGAAACGTTGCTGCAACTGTAAAAGCACAATTACAATGACGTGGGATAATATCCGAAGGAAGCTGAACAGCATACATACATACATACATACATACATACATACGCTGGAGAGTTTGACTCAGCAAGTTTCCAAAGTTTCCATCTCTTTCAGTGTACCAATTAGAAAAACAATTAGAAATAGTTTAGAAATTTAGGTCTGATATAGTAATCATAATTTTCATGAAAGCTACTTTTACATTTTTAGTTGCATTGTATTAACCAGTTCATGTATTGTTCAGTGTTTCACATGATTATGCTTAAAACCTCATGTCAGTGTAACTTCAAATTCTTTGATGACTGAAGCCATGACTGGGCTCAACAGATTTTTTATCAGACAAACCATTTCGAAGACTATGCTGACAGGCCTTATGCCACTATGCCAGGTTCAGATGAAGTATTTTAACTATGGGAATCCTTCTGCTCACAATGAGCTCCCATATTTGCTTTGTATTCAGTTCACACATCTCTCAATTCTTTTTTTACAGCATTGTGCAACCTTGCCTCATCTGGTGAAATTAATGGAATAATCTGTGTATATAAAAGAAGTGCATAGTTATCCAAAAGCATACAGCTAGGAAGGGAAAGGAGATAAGAGACTCAGGTGAATAGATTTATATTCACTCTGGACAAATAAGCTACCCCATCATTTTTTTTTCTTATAGTATTTCAAATCAATTATTTTCACCCTCTTGAATTTGCACTTTTGAGCTTCAAATGTAAAGACTTTGGTTTAAATAAAATAATGGGTACCAGACTAAGATATCAGCAATAGAATCAAGACTGAAAGTCACTATAGCTTGCTCAAACTTCTATTTTTTATCAAAGATTTAGAAAAACTCTTACTGGACTTTTTATGTGAATATGTTAAATTAAAATATCTGCCAAAGGACTGAAAAGAAATATACTCTCAGAAATATACTTGTTCATGGAAGGTCCTGAAGTCAGGAGCACAATATTGAGAAGATTTATTTATTTATTTGTTTATTTATTTATGAGAATTTGTCAAACAAAAATGAGAACAAGAATAAAAGAATAAAAATATAATGACAGGGACGATAGGCATGTTAGTGCACTTATACATGCCTCAGTACTAACCACTTATGTATGATGTAAGGTTCACAGAAGTCAATTTGTGACTGAAACTGTGAAAATTTATAGCTGAAACAACTGAATCAGGTAGAACATTCCAGACTTTGACAACTCTATTACAGAAATCATATTTTTTACAGTCAAGTTTAGAATGATATACATTGAGTTTAATTATCTTTATGGCAAGGATTGTTGGATGCCTGCTTTACATGAAAGAGGGCCTGAATAATGGAAAAGCAACACTCTTAATCGAAATTGGGGGATCTGATTTGCCTGCTAGTTTCGGGGAAGCTGGACAATTTCTTATCAATGTAGCTGTAGTGAATTTTATCTCCATCAAAGTCACGTTCCTTACTTTCTACATAAAGTAACTTTTTCCAACCCAATGCCCTAACTTCAGTTCTAATGCTTATTAGTAACCAGAAAGGGTACAACTGAATTAATGTTACCCTCATTAAGAAACAAAGCGTGCAAAAACATGCAAACAGATCTTAGACTGTAAAGCGGAACCATGATGATCCAAACTACAATCATGCAGAGGGAAAATGTATGGAGTATGTTTACTGTACTGATAGAGATAAATTATATTTTCTCAGTAAAATTTGGTTTATAATATGGGTTAGAATTCCAAATAATGTTCTGCTCTTCCTTCTAACTCAAGATTTAGTATATTCAGAATTTTATTTATTTATTATAAATTATTAACATATATTTATAGCATGATTTATAAATAATACATTTACAAAATATAATTAAATATCAATTAATGAAATTTTCTGCAGATTTTTCTGTTTGCACTCAGAATTTATCTACTTTAAGACTAGTTAATGAGTACACTTTTTTTCTTCCTTGTTGGAGAGTAAGTACAGAATCTGCTTATTGTCCAGTACTGACATCCCTCATGGGCTGACAGTAAGAGACTGTCCAAAAATCACACAACTGCTTTCCATGACTTCTTTGGGGATGTTTTTTAACCCCATAACTGGGATTTTCCACTGGTGCCCCATCCAAATCTATCTAGGTCTAACCTCTTAATTCTTAGTGTGGGAAGAACAGAATAATTCACCCTCTGTGATTCTTCTGCCCTACTTTTTATTTTAAAATTTAAACCTTAAACTGGTGGTAATCGTTGGATATGAAATAATATGAAAATCTTTGGCACCTAAATTTTATAAGCATGAGACATATCTAAACAGAGTAATTCATAGGATAAAAATGTATAATGCACTTGTATAAGTGAATGCTTAAGATTAATTAAAAGTAATTTCTTTTGGTTGTGTGACCCAATTCATTAAAAGCTCCATCTGTCTCACTAATACACCTATTATTATGTTAATGTGAAGCTTGTTCTCATTTTTCATTCCCGGCAATGAATTTATCCCTTTTTTAAAAAGTCATTAGACTGAGCCCTCTGAAAATCAAATGATTTATTTTCTTTTCAAATGATACTATTAAGGCAATTCTACCCAAGTAATTCTGACATAAGATAGCATTTTGTACTTAATATTATGGGAAGAAAAGTAAACAGGGTTAGCAAGATGAATTTCTGTGTCATTGAAAAAGTGATCCTTAATTAAAGTAAGTCTGCTGTTATTTCAGAGAGATTTTTGTGTATTAATGTCAAATCTAACAAGAATAAAGCTATTCCTGGGTAAATAATTTATTTTTCCCTTTATAGCACAGTAATAGGTTAGGTAAATAAGTACATTTTTTCAGATCCTATTTATTTTTTGCACAAAAACACAGCTGAAAATTTTAGTGAAGTACAATTAAGAGTTCTCCACTCCTCCACTATTATATAATACCTTATGTCACCAGACTTGAAATCTAGAAAATCTAGAACTACACCCTATAAGTATAGTATATAAAACATACATTGCAATATCCTACCTGTCAATGAATACTTCAGCTTCAGCCATAACAATACAAGAGCAAACAGATACAAACTCAAGGTTAATCATACCAGACTTGATTGCAGGAAATACTGCTTCAGCAACAAAGTGATCAATGTCTGGAATACTCTACCTGACTCTATGGTTTCTTCCCTAAATCCCCAAAACTTTAATCTTAGACTGTCTACTGTTGATCTCATCCCATTCCTAAGAGGTCTGTAAGGGGCATGCATAAGCGCACAAACGTGTCTATTATCCCTGTTCTAATGTTCCTTTTTATTCATATCCATTTCATGTATTCATAATCATGTTTATACTTACACATGTTATCTAATACATGCTTGACAAAATAAATAAATAAATAAATAAAGTTTAAATTAATGATTAAAAATTACTTTAGTTTTTCTGTTTTGCATTTTATTTTTGTTGAAGAAAGAAAGTAAATACGCTAAAAAAATTAGTTTACCTATGACTATTGGATGGAATTAACTTGAAAGAAAAATAACCAGGGTTTTTATAACTTGCTCTGAAAATATGCATGGGAAGCTCATAAAAATATTGTAAATATTTTTAAATATTGTAAATATTTTCAAATGGTTTCTTCCCCAAATCCCAAAAACTTTAACCTTAGACTTTCTACTATTGACCTTACCCCTTTCCTCAGAGATCTGTAGGGGGCATGCATAAGCGCACCAACATGCCTACCATCCCTGTCCTATTGTTTCTTTTATCTTTCTTATATGTATCCATGCATTCATAACTATGTTTTTACTTATACCTATTATCTTGTAAGCAATTGACAAACCAAATAAAATTAACAAAAGAAAATTTAAAAGGTAGAACAAGTCATTGTAAACTGGGTTTATAGAACAGAGATATCTGTAACAGAGAATTGTAACTTCGTCTCGGTGCTACAGCTGCGATCTGGGAGCTCTGAGTCGAGCTGATATTTCGCCACTGGTCGGTCCCACGGACCTAACACGTCCGTAGAGACGGGGATTGTGAGGGCACAGTCCAGGATCCAAGATATCGCAAAATCTCTGGTTGATCGGGAGAAGCCCTTTTGCTGGCAGCGGAAAGACAGCCTCCAAAGCTGCTGAAGCCGGGACAGCTCCGAAAAGAAAGTGTTTTGAGCGAGGTTGTGGTCGGTTGGGGAGAGAAATTTCTTTTGAATTGTAAATTGACTGAGTTTGAAAGGACATGAACAAAGAAGAAATCTGTGACTTATTTTTGTTTGATGGAACTTGGCTTGGAGCGGCGTTTTTTAGTTGATGTTCAAATTGAGGTTTGGATTTTTTCATTATTTATTCTTTTTCTGAGGACTTTAATTGTGACTTTGTAGGTAACCGGATTGAATTTTCTCTTATATATATTTTCATGCTTCTTTTGGATATTTTAATTCTCTTTAGGATAGAGGCTCCCTTGTTTATCTTTTCTTTTTTTTCTTTTCCTGTTTGAGTTTTTTATAAATATTTTTTTCCTGGCTGGGGGGGAAGAGTTATGAAGAGATGTTGCAACACTTGCCAACTAGAGGCTTGAAATATTTTATTTGAACTGGGGAGAAAAGTGTATAAAACTCTTTTCCAGGACATTTTAATTTGATAAAGATTAGGGGAGAACACAGTAAATATTATTACAGGTGCTTTCTTGGACTCTTAGCATATTTCAACATTTGAGGCTTGGCTTTGAAGCTGCTGGAGAAGAGAGTCATAATAAGAGCTTGGATAAAGAATAAAGTGGCAGTGTGCCAATTATTATTATATATATATATTTGTGAAATCCCTGCTCGCCAAGACTTTTTGTAAATTTTACTCAGTATTTTTGCTTTTTATTTTAAAGGGAAGCCTTAGAGTCTTTTCTTTCTTTTTTTTTGTTCTTGCTTCTTTGCTCCTTCCATCTATGTTTTTGGGATCACTTTGCTTTTCCTTTTTGAATATTTTTTTTTTTTTCTCTCTTCCATTTTTTCTTTTTTATGGTGGATTATTTCAATTGGACTAGGGTCTAGAGAACCTGAAAAGACCTTTCTTTTTCCTTTTTCCTTTCTTCTCCTTGTTTCGGGCTTTATTTACTATTGGACTTTTTATTTTGGACTATAATTGGCTACTTATCAGCTGGTTTAAAGTCAAAGAGATCTGAAGCTTTGGAAGCATTAAAATGAGCAGGAACCAAACAGTTGGCATTTTGCTTCTACCTCTGCTTCCCCACCATCTGATGGACAACATTTAATTCAGACAATGGTGAAGCAAGATAAAGAACAAGAAAAAGTAAATCTACAGGATGCTTATGCAAGAATCCAAGATATTAAGATAAAAATAGATGCTATTGAACAAAAATAGAGAAAAATGATGAAATATTAACAAAATGATGGGAAATATGAGGAGAGTTCCAAAAATCGAGGAAGAAGGAAAACAAAGAGAGAAGAAGTGGAAATATTATACTAGATTAACGGTTGTAGAACAAGAAAAAAGTGGGGATGTTGAGGTGGGAGATGGATAAGGTCAGAATTTTATCTTAGATTTCAATATAGAAGAGGAAAAGGAGAAAATTTTGGCTGCGATAATGATAGAAATGTTGGCTGATGTTCTGGAATTACAAGGGAAGATGATGGATGGAGTAGATGAGGTATATTGAGTTTATACAAGATATGCGATGAGAAATAAATTACCAGGAAGTCATATTAGATTTACCAAAAATCCATCAAAAACACCAATATTACAAGTGGTAAGAGAGAAAACATTGAAATATAAAGGCAAGAGATTGTGGTTTTAAAACAAATACCTAGAAGAGTGAGAGAGATGAGAAGAGAATACGCGATTATCTGACTGAAAATCCTACTGAAATAAGTATATAGATGCTGATACCAGAAGGATTAATTCTACATGGCAAGACAGAGACATAGAATTGATTCAATTGCAAAAGCAGACTTTTCTACGCAGAATTTTTTGGAAGAAGAAGAGAGAGGAGCAGAGAAGATGGTCTCATTAATTGAGTTTTATGGAGGAACATCGAGACTGAAAAGAGAAAGGAGTTGCAGGTGGAAGGTAGACAGTAAGAACAACGTGAAGAGAGAGCCCACGAGAGCTGTTAGATCTAATATAAAGCATAATCATGGAAGAAAAAAAACTGATTACAATGAATATAAATGGACTAACTCAGCTGTTAAAAGAAGGAAAACTTTTCATAAATTAGAGAAATTACAAATTTGATATAATTTGCTTACAAGAAGTTCATATTTAAAAAAAAACATGAGCAATTGTTAATTACAACAAATTAGGATATTTACTTCTTGACTCAATGTAAGAAAGAGGAGTGGTTCTCTATATTTAAGAGGATATTCCAGCAAAACTGATCTACACGGATGAAGCGGCAGATGTAAGTTAATGGTGGGAAATAATGGACAATAATAGAAAAATACTCCTGATTGCAATTTATGTCCGAATGATAAACAAGAAGAGTTTTACAAAAAATACATATGGAATAATTAAGATTGGAGTGATGTTCAATATAATTATGATGGGGGATTTTAATGGATTGTGGACAATAAATTGGATTAATTAACAACAAAATAAAACAAAATAGAAGAATTCTCCCTAAATCTTTGTTTAAAAATGACAGATGAATTAATCCTTAAAACATATTTTGGAGAGAAAGAAACGTTAAAAGTAACAATATACTCTCTTATCTAATAGACATTTATTCATGGTCCAGATTAGATATGATTTGGATCTCAACAGAATAATATCACACTATTCAAGAAAAAGCATTGGAATAATACTTTGGGCAGACCTATAGTCCATGGACATTAAATGAAGGTACTAAAAAAAAGATCGAGATGGACATTAAATAACACTATTTTAAAGGGAAAGACTTTATACAATGGATGGAGAAGGAATTAAGTCTTTTTCTTTGAAGAAAACAAAAAAGAAGATGACTTCAAATACAGAATGTCTGGGATACAATGAAGGCAATGCTAGAGGTTTTGATAATAGATTTATACAAGAAAAAAGAATATTAGGAAAAGACACTCAAGATCCTGGCAAGACGATATATAAGACTTGAAAAAGAATAACAGAAAAATGCCACAGAAAAAGGTATTAAATTGAAACTGGATGTAATTAAGCATAAAATGGAGATTAATAGGGAAAGAAGAACTGGCACAGAAAATTAGAAACTTAAACAAGATTTTTTGAAGATTGGCAAATAAACCAGGTAATGGCTTAGCATATTAAACTCGAGAAAGGAGAAGGAATCAAGAGAAAAATATTGAAACTAATGAGATAATCAAGGCCAGTTTGTTGTGTATAAGGGAGAAAAAGGAAATTTATTCGAGCTTTTATGGCAACTATATAAACAGAGAAACAAATTGAATGAGGTATAACTAAACAGTTATCTACAGAATGTTAACTAATACCGAAGAATACTGAAGGACTGAAAGAAATGTTTGAAGGAAGTCAACTACTCACACAATGATGAGAATTAAACGAAGCACACTCAGCTCTAAGAGTACTCAAAACAAAGGAGCGAACAAGCCACACAGGACCAGTATAGGATGCTGGCTTCCGGTGCAGAATTTCTCACAAAAATTTACAAGAATCATTTGAGCATCCAATGTCGTTAGAAGTATATGAATGAAGTTAGTTGCAGAGAAGATATGACACACTAAAAAAATGGTCAGCAAGGACTAGTTTATTTAAACACTTATTCCAAATAGCAAGAGGCTTATCCGTCTGCCAAATTAGAATTATACGACCTCTATCCTTATTTGAATGACAGATTATAAAACTCTTTGCTTTCAATTTATAGCAGAAGACTGAAACAAATATTTAAATAATTTTATCACTCAGATCAAAATGGATTTTCTGCCAAAGAGACAAATTAGGATAATAATGAGAGTAATCTTGGAACTTGGATATATTATGAGCTATCCTAGAGAAGCAAATGGCCTTGATATTTCTAGATGCCAAAAGGCTTTTGAAGCAACGTGAATTGGAGATTTCATGTATTCACTATGGAATCAGTGGGTATTTGGCCAGTAAAATCTTATTCATGCATACGAAGCCCATATATAATAAACAGACAGCAAAAAAGGTACATGATGGAGGGAGAATTTACAGATCTTCATTAATTAAAGAAAGGCACAAGACACAGGGTTTCCTCTATCTCCTATTGTTATTCGTATTGACTTTGGAAGTGTTAAATAGGACCAAATAATTAGGGATGATAAACAAGTATAAAAGAATGAATATTAAAAAGAAAGAATTTAAACTACAAGCTTTTGCTGACACTTAGTTTTATTCTGGAAGACCCGTAGAAACCACTCCAAAGTTGTTGGAAAAGATAGAGACATATGGTGAGATGGCTGGCTGAAGATAAATAACAGATAAAACAAGATTCTAACAAAAAAATGTTATTGGGACAAGAGAAAAAATTGACAGATCTTTTGAAAATCCAACTTACACAATAAGGTTAAGTATCTGGGGATATATTTGACGGCAGATCGATAGCACATTAAAAGAGAATATATATACTAACTCAAACAACAGATAATTACAGACTGAAGAAATGGGAAACTTGCAATTGTCATTAATTAGGGAGAATTTCAACAATTAAGATGAATATTTTACCCAGAATTTTATTTCTCTTTCAACAATACCAATTAGACTTGGAAAAAGACTATTTTGAAGATTTAAATAAAAATCATGTTGAAGTTTTATGGCACAGGTAAAAGAGCAGAGAATAAAGTTAAAGCTTTTGCAAGATGAGAATTAGAGGAGGTTTTGGCTTGCCTAAATTGGGAAACTGTAATTATCAAGCTGCAAGTTTGATGTGGGTCAAAGAATGGATAACATTAAGAAACATAGATTGTTGACATTAGAAGGCCATGATTTTACTGTTGGTGCTGGCATGCTTTTTTATGGGTACAAGGGAACTAAAACACAGGGGTATTTCAGAAGACATTATATACGGGAGTCTTTGTGGGTTAAATTGGGAAAAGATAAAAAAACAATGTTATTTGAAAATTCCAGTCTTTGGTTATTCGACTATTGAAGCATTTTCCTATCCTATGATCTATAAAAAGAGAACAAACAGTTAGATATGGGGAATTGTTAGATGAAAAGGGTGGACTTAAATTCGATCCAAAACTTAGATGGAACAAGGTATAAAGATGAATTGGTTTTCATATGCGCAAATACACTCAAGATATGATGAAGATTTTGAAAATGAAGGAATTCTATGATAAACAGACTGATTTAGATAAGTATTGATGGGTACTGATGAGCAAGTGATTAAAAACTATATGGTTATTTATTGGGAATTAAGTTAGAGGAAGAGACAAATTAAAGAACTATGATTGTTTGGGGGAAAAAATTTTGGATATGGGATTGATTTAGAGAAATGGCAAAAAATTATGGTCTCAAAATTATAAAATGACAATGTCAACAGCATATAAAGAAAACTTGTAAATCAGATGTTTACAGGTGGCACTTCCCCCCGACAAGAATAGCAAGAATGTTCAGAACAAATCTGAAAAATGTTGGAAATGTCATCAGATACCTGGCTCATACTATCATATGTGGTGGACTTCTGAGGATGCAAGAAATATTGGACTAAAATTCGCATATGGTTGGAAAAAATGACAAAGAAACACATAGACTTGAAACCAGAGATTTTTTATTGGAATTTTACCTGACACATAAATAAAGACTTGAAATATTTGATTGTAAATGTATTAACAGCGGCTAGGATTGTATTTGCTAAAATTGGAAGAATGAGAAAATCACCATTACAGGAAGAAATTATTAAGAAAATATTGGAATGTGCTGAGATGAATAGATTGACATTTGAAATTAGAGAGCAAGAAGATAAGCAATTTTTATGAAATTTGGGATCTTTTTATCAATGGCTAGATGATAAAAATATGACAATAGAACATTAATGCTATATTTATGGAGGGTTTTTTGGGATTGATTTGTTATGATTATTTGATTTGTTATAGAATAAATTGTTTAAAGTGTTGATATCTTCACAAAGCTTGAATGATTAAAGTATACTCAAAATATTTTTTTTTTTTTTAGTAATATTATGGATATGGATTGATAATATGAATTGTTATGCAATATAACTGTAATTGACACTACAAAATGAATGCACAAACTGATGAATCAACCGGACACACCGGAAGTATATATGAGAATAGATGTTTTAATGTTTGTATGTTATGTGTGTTTGTAGAAAATTAATAAAATTCTTTAAAAAAAAAAAAAACCTTTAATCATCCATGATTAGTTACTGGATTGTGTTATCTGTGGCATGTAACTGATAGGAACTCACTCATGGCTCTCAAATAGAAAGGAAAGTAAGGAAAAATGGAATATGATTAACAATAAAAATAGAAATAGCTAGAATGATTAAGATCCCTTTATAATTGTATATAGAATAATGTTCCGAATATCTGTCAGCTCTTAAGTTCTTCTCCCTTGGTTCTGCATCCTTCTCCGCTGGTCATAAGTAACAGGAGAGGAGGAAGGAGGGAATGTTAAACGGGAGTGAACGTGGACGGCTGTTACATGAACCAGAACTGTAACAAACTCCGGCGGCGGTCTACCCGTTCTTCGCTTAATTATCGGTCTAACTGCCTCAATGTGCCAGCTCGCCGCCTCATTTAATCCAAACTATAGTCGCCACAG
>BHFT01076829.1:0-11000 GCA_004320025.1 Laticauda laticaudata | reverse complement strand
TAACTCTTTGAGATTTGTGCAAGGATGTTAAAAACTGTCTAAATATTCACACTGGCAATTACCAATTTTTAAAAAAGCTTTTTCATCAAGGCACTTTTAGCTTCCAAATAAATTCTAATAGCTTGATTTATGCCTGAATTTGGAGGCCAAACAGTCCAGTTTTGCAAAAGCTAAAAAATCTATTGCTTCAGTTGAAGGCTTTTAGTTCTGCCTGTTTTCTGTTTGTAAATCTTGGAATCCTAGCAAGCATAGTCATTTACCTTAGTTACATAAAGTTGTTTTGGGAATTTATAAACAATAGAACCGTTTTTTTTCACAATTCCTCCTGGACCTTCTGTGTACTGTCTTTCCCTGTCAGGAGCGCCTCGTCTCCTTCGAGGATGTGGCTGTGTATTTCTCTCAGGAGGAATGGTCTCAGCTGGATCGTGACCAAAAAGCTCTGTATTGGGAAGTCATGCTGGAAAATTACAGGAACGTGGCCTCTCTTGGTAAGGATCTTTCCTATTCTCGAGTCAGAGACTTCAGGAAGACATTTTGTAGTTAGATACCACTGACTGTCTCTTATTTTAAAAATCTCAGACAAATGTTATCTCTGGAGAGGAAGCAGGTAGAAATACGCCGTTCTCCTACTCCTAAGAAGGAAATAAATCTGTAGCGTTCTCTTTAGATGCATCATGTGCCATTTCACATCTGTTGTATTTTCTATTTAAACATGTCAGTGACAAAGTAATTTTTTGGCTTTATGTAGTGCGGAACTCCATCACAGGTTTCAATCTTTTTGGCCCAGATAATTCCATATCAATCCTGTGAAGCTGTGATGGCGCAGTAGTTAGAATGCAGTACTGCAGGCTACTTCGGCTGCCTGCCAGTTACCTGCACTTTGGCAGTTCAAGTTTCACTGGCTTAAGGTTGACTCAGCCTTCCCTCTTTCTGAAGTTGGTAAAATGAGGACCCAAATTGTTGGGGACAATAGGCTGACACTGTAAACAACTTAGGGCTGTAAAGCATTGTGAAGTAGTATATAAGTCAAAGTTCTGTTGCTATGACGCCCTCTTGTTCAGATATATGGGTTAACTACTTCTCTGAGAGTCTGATTTCTCTCCTGAGCCTTGAAATTAGGGATGAAATAGTGCCAGTTTTCCATTTCAAACATGCAACTTAACGTTAATAAAGAACCCTAGATTTCTCTCCACCCCCTTCATATTTTGTGTGAGAAGAAAGATGAGTTTCAAAGGGGATTTAGTTCTCACAAGTTGGAGTTGACAATGAATGTTGGGTTTCTCCTAATACATCTTTGGATGCTTCCTCTGATTTTTCTTTAACTCAGAGCTGACTCTTCTTGAGATTTGAATATGTATGGATAATTATAAACAAAAAGAATATTTGCTATTCTTAAATTTTTTATGCTTCATTAATGTGGGAATTATCATTTATACCATTGTAAGCAATCAAACATGTAATGTTAGAATTTTAAAAGTTTCAGAAGCAATAACAATGATTTCTCATCGATTGATCCTTTTCTTTAACCTTGCTGTCGTATTTATTTCTTTCTCCCTTGAAGGTGATAATGAGCAGGACCATAAAGAGTCAAGGGAATCATTCCAAGAGTTCAGATGTACAGACGTAATGGAGAAAACTGCAATTCAAATGGAATTCCAAAGGCAGGAGAGAAACCCCTCAAATAATTGGAATAAGGAAAGCTCATCTTCCATTGAGGCTCACGTGCCCGATTTTCTTCAGCAACTGGAAAAAATAGAGAAAAAATATATTTGGAAAGGTGTAAAACTATCCAAAGACACATTAGAGGTCAATGAACATAATCCATCCACATCCAAAGGACAAGATTCTAAATGCAAAGACATTAGAAAAAATTACTGTTGGACTTTTCCATTTTCTCAGGAAAATGGGTCTCTAACATTGCATAAAAGTCTTCCCATTGGGAAGAATCCAGAGAAAGGTACGGAGAATGGAAGAAGCTTCTGTGAAAGGAAGACTTTTACTGCTCAGGAAAGGAACCAGAAGGAAAAACCATATAGATGCATGGACTGTGCAACGGGATTCCATAAAGTTGCATCCCTTGTGAGGCATAAGTTAATTCACACAGGAGATGCACCATATAAATGCAGAGTGTATAGAAAGGGCTTCAACAAAAGGAGTAATCTTAAATCCCATGAAATGATCCACACAGAAGCGAAGCCATGTAAATGTATGGAGTGTGGAAAGACTTTTAGTCACGGTAGTGCCCTTATTTGCCATCAAAAGATCAACACAGGGGAGAAACCATATAATTGCACACAGTGTGGAAAGGCTTTTAGTCAGAGCACTCACCTTACTTCCCATAAAAGGATCCACACGGGAGAAAAACCATATAAATGCATGGAGTGTGGAAGGTCTTTTAGCCATAGCTATCAACTTACATCCCATAAAAGGATCCACACAGGGGAGAAAACATTTAAATGTATACAGTGTGGCAAGACTTTTAGTCGGAAAAGTATCCTTACTTCCCATCAAAGGATCCACACAGGAGAGAAACCATATAAATGCACACAGTGTGGAAAGGTTTTTAGTCAGAGCGGTGACCTTACTTCCCATCAAAGGATCCATACAGGGGAGAAACCATATAAATGCTTGGAATGTGGAAAGAGCTTCAGCAAATCCAGTAATCTTACTACCCATAAAAGGATCCACACAGGACGGAAACCGTATAAATGCATGGAGTGTGGAAGGTCTTTTAGTCAGAGCGGTGACCTTACTTCTCATCAAAGGATCCACACGGGGGAGAATCCATACAAATGCTTGAAATGTGGAAAGAGCTTCAGCCAACGCAGTGGACTTAGTTATCATAAAAGGATCCAAACCGGGGAGACACAATTTAAATGTACACAGTGTGGCAAGACTTTTAGTCAGAGCGGTGACCTTACTTCCCATCAAAGGATCCACACGGGGGAGAAACCATATAAATGTACCCAGTGTGGAAAGGCTTTTAGACAGAGCACTCACCTTACTTCCCATCAAAGGATCCACACGGGGGAGAAACCATATAAATGCTTGGAATGTGGAAAGAGTTTCAGCCAACGCAGTGGTCTTAGTTACCATAAATGGATCCACACAGGACAGAAACCATATAAATGCATGGAGTGTGGAAGGTGTTTTAGTCAGAGTGGTGACCTTACTTCCCATCAAAGGATCCACACAGGGGAGAAACCATATAAATGCTTGGAATGTGGAAAGAGCTTCAGCAAATCCAGCACTCTTACTTCCCATAAAAGGATCCACACAGGAGAGAAACCATTTAAATGTACACAGTGTGGAAAGGCTTTTAGTTGGAGCGGTGACCTTACTTCCCATCAAAGGATCCACACCGGGGAAAAACCATATAAATGCATGGAATGTGGAAAGAGCTTCAGCAAATCCAGTAATCTTACATCCCATGAAAGGATCCACACGGGAGAAAAACCATATGAATGAATGGAATGTGGAAAGAGCTTCAGGAAATCCAGTCATTTCCCATAGAAGGATCCACATGGGAGAAGCCATAGAAATGCATAGAGTGTGGAAAAGGCTTTCGGGATAATGCATCTCTTGTGAAAGAAAACAATCCACACGGGAGAAACCATACAAATGGATGGAGTGTGGAAATGGCTTCCAAACACACAGTAAACTTATTACCTATAAAAGGATCCACACAGGAGAGAATAACCATATAAACGCATGGACTGTGGAACAGGGTTCCATAAAATTGCATCCCTGATGAGACATAGGATAATTCACACAGATGATGTGTGTGGAAAGGGCTTCAACAAAGAGAGTAATCTAACATCCCATGAAAGGATCCACACAGGAGAAAAGCTATATAAGTGCATGGAATGTGGGAAGAGCTTCAGCAAACACAGTGGTCTTACTTCCCATAGAAGGATCCACATGGGAGAAACCCATGGAATATGGAAAGTCTTTTAGTCATAGCCATCACCTTACTTGCCATAAATGGATCCACACAATGGAAAAGCCAAGATAAGTCCATGGACTTTGGAGAAAGCTTGAAGAGGAGAAATGACCTAATTTCCCATACAGAGATAAGTTTGGATGGGAACTTATGTTAATTCAAGAAAGTTACATTTGTAAGTGTTCGTATTTACAGAGACTGACCATGCAAAGGAATTTTTTTCTTGGCTTGATCCTTCCTATTGTCTGACTGAGGTATATGAATTTTCCAATGAAAATAAAAGCAATGGGCAAGTGCCAGTTGAATTATGACCTGGATTATTGACGGTATCTATATTTAAGTATGATTTATTTTCTTTTAAAAAGTGAGATTCCTACTCCCCACTTGTTTGTTCTCCCACTTAATCACACTCAAAAGGATTTAAATCCCCCTTTTTCCCTGATCTTTCAATTGTTTCCCCAACATTTGTCATTCATTAAAAGACACTCAATTAGACTACTTTTCTCTGTCCTCAGAAAAGTTGGAAATGGTGCACCAGAGAGATTCTAGGCTTTTTAAAATAAGTGTATAATCCAAAGTGAATTTAAGTTCCATCAAAGCAGAGAGTAAGGTAGAATTTGAAATTGAGTTGTCCCATTTCATAATTGTGATATTGCATTAATTGTGACAAGTAAGACGTTTTCTACTTTGAATTTGTCATGATTCCCCCTCCCTCTCTTTTGTCCCAAGAAAGAGATACTCACTAAAATAACAAAGTGATGCCAATGTTCTGACATTGGAAAACATTCTGCAAGAATGATGACAATTGGAAATTGGTGTGTCCAAAATAAGTAAGGTGGAATTAAGAAAAACTATTTCAGAAAACGATTTCTGGTCCTCCTAAGCAGAAATGAGAAGGAGAGCCTTCTCTGTGATGTGAAGACTTTCCAAATAGACTCAAAGTTGCATCCACAGTGTAGAACTGTGATCTGAGCCAGGTACTATGTATGGAGAAGAATAGAGCCTTATTCAGTGAAAGGCCTTATAATCGGGGAATTTTCACATGGATATCAATGTACAGTGTGTGAGAATATCAATGGTATAGTTACTTTCTAGTTGTATATTTTCTTTTTAGTTGTATTAAAATATAGTAACATTCAAATAAGTGGAAGTATTTGGGTGGGGGCATGGTCAGGGTTTGAAGGGATTGTGTTGGTTTGCAGGGTAAGTAGTGGGAGTGGAGGGTGGGGAAATGTGTCTCCGTGTGCAAAGGGAGGACGGGCAGAGGGTGCTCGTGCTAGACAAGGAAGGGAGAGAAGCCAAGTCCCCTGCAGGTTCAATCTCCTCAGTCCTGGGGGTGGGAGAGCCCGGATCCCATATTCCCCTGCCGACCCTCTCCACACAGGTAGCAAGCAGGGGGAAGCGGTGCTTATAAAGTATTAGAAATAAGAAAATTCAAAAATAAAATTTAGGTGAAGAGAACAGTATTTTATAGGATTAAGAAGACAGTTCTCTATAGACATTTGCTAACGTGATGTAATCCTACTGTAAATATATTTTCTAATGCATTTGTTAAATTTAATCTTGGCACATAGTGATTTTAAGTTATAACCAGACTTTTACTTTGCATAGTTTTGAATATGTTAAAGATGCATATATCATTATGTTGTTCTAAGATGGCTAGAAAGAAGATGTGCTGAATGTAACATTAATATGTAACAAGTGTGGTGTTAGAATAGATATTTCTTTGTTCTCGGACCGTTAGAAAGAGGCCCTGCTGAAGGGACATTCCTTAATGCCAAGTAAGATAAGAAAAAGCCATGTTGGCAAAATATGTGATGGGTGGTCATTGGGAGGTGTTGAAGGAGATGCTGTGGTCTCCATAAGGCGTTTTGGATTAGCTGTGCTCGGTCATTGGACCCTATGTGGGGGCGTTGGGATAGAAAAACTATAAAATGTAATGTATTGAAATCTTAAGGTGTGGTTCTTAGCTCAAACCTCATGTTGAGATAAGCTAAGATCCTACCGCTCTTTGCAAACAGCTTTTGAACTTTTGTTTGCTTTAATTTAAGCTTACAAATAAAATCTCTGTGTTTTTACCAAATTTTGTTATCTGGAGTCATTTCCAACAATTGGTGGAGAATGCGAGCAACTACTCTTTTCTGATGCCCTGGATGGCAGAGTTGGGTGAGGAAGGCATGCCCCATTGATTTCAATGGTCTACAGTCAGCTCTGCTGTTCAGGAGCATGGAACGAGACATAGATCCATATTTAAAATAGAAGTCGGTTGAAAACGGAAAGAGAAGGAAGGGGACCAGGTTTATGGGATTGCTGGAAACAACTGGGCAACTCTGTGCACAGACCAAGGTGAGAAAAGTGAACTTAAGTATTGCCTAGGCAGTTAAGAGGGTTAGGTAGGGCTGTGAGAATCTGAGACTTGTGTGGCACGTGTATAGAGATGACCCTAGCAGTCCTTGGGCTGTATTGAAGGTCGAATAAGGGTATCAATAGAACTTGATCTTTAAAATAAGCCAGCATTTGCTGGGAGATTCAGGTTAATAGAGAAGAGTTTGGATCTTTAAAAAGCTAGCATCTAGTGGGAGATACAGGCTCTCCAGGGCAGAGACAGATTAGTAGCAGTAAGGGGTATATTTTGCTCTGATGAGGTGCCAAATATGTGTGTATAAAGGTCTCACTGGAACATGTTGATAAGGATTGCTCCTGTCTGGTAACTAACCGTGGCAATTCTAGTGGGTCCCAAAAGAAATGTGTGAAAGAGAAGTTTCGTTCAAAGTTGCTCTTGAGAGCCCTGGCTAACGATGTGTGAAAAAACCAGCTTCTGCTGGGAGATTCAAGCTAGAAAGGGAACATGCCCAGGGCAGAGACACATAGTAATAATTTATGTTTTTTTATTTAAAAATGTTATTTTTAATCCCTTTTAATTATGTAGTGCTTAAGGTGATAGAACAATGGGTGTACCTTTGAGTAAAAGTGAGAAATTCACTAAAACAATTAGGAAGAATCCCAAATTGTGAATAGACCTGAGTAGTCCTGTAAGGAAAAATACTTAAAGGTTGTGAAGCCCTTCCATACAGTAAGATGATTCAGACATTGGGGCTGACCAAAGAAGATATGGTTTATTTATGCTGTTATGTATGGTAGAAAGAACTAAGAGTAAAGAAGAAAAGATTTATTGTTCTTCCCACCCGGAGTTTAGCAAGTAATAAAAAAGATTTTGCCTGTTTAAATGGAAAGACTCAGATAATTTGACTTGATCAGTTTGATGTGTTTTCTATTAAAAATTCTTAGATGTGCATGTATAATAATTGCATGCAGAATTGATTGGTATTGAATTGAAGAATAGCCCCAATTGGGGCTGCTGCAGTTCAAAACAAAACATAATTGTGACATGTTGGCCAGCCAGAGAATTAAGTTTGGCTTTTTGGATTGGACTTAGAGCTGTGAGAAGCAAGTAGGCAGTGGTTAGGGCCCACAATCACATTTGTGATTGGAACCACTGCTTGAGTTATCCCACTGCTCTGACAACAAATTACAGGTTGCCCAAAGGAAGAAAAAGTGGAGATTTTGAGGGACAAAACCTCCCGAGGTCTGGAAATGTGTGTGAGAATTTGTCTATGTGTAGTCATTTCCAAACCTGGAGGATGAGACCCTCTGATAACAGTACACAAAATTACTTAGACAATGGAACTCATTGGCTCCCAGAATAAAATTGTAAGTAATGCTTGGTTTTCTTGGAGAAAGAATGAAATGAAATTTTTGTGTGGGAAATTGTTATGAAGCAGTCTGAATACAGTACAAATTTGTGAGTATGTTGATGGTAAAAAGTTGGTGTAAATCTCTATGTGTTGACCACTATCACAGATTAAAAGGAGAGTACTTTGATTCTCTTTCATATAAAAAACTAGTGTGTGCAATGAGAAAGATCCCATGGAGAAATGTGTGTGATTTATTTTGATTGAAAGAGCAAGAGAAGTAGGAAAGGGTGGGAAGTGAGGCTTTTTGCTCACTTTAACCATTTTTTCCTGCTTTTGAGTTTTTGGCCTGAGAAAGGTGGGGCTGGAAAATAACTTTTTATAGGTTACACAGCTTTTCATATTTCATATCATGATTTTTCTCAACACTTCTGCAAACAAAGAAACCTTAGATGGCTAGGTTGAGGTGGGCAGTTTGCCTAGAACGTTATCTTTGAAGCTGGCTCAGCTCCCAGTTTAGTGCAAGGTACAATGGAGCTTAGCTCAGCAGGGGTATCAAAAGTCAAACTAGGCACACTCTGTATATGCTCTTAATCCATATTTTGCTCAAAGCAGAAAATTGACACTAAAGTTTGACCCAAATATATATTAGAGCATTGACTCAAAATACCTCATTTAGATTGTTTTATCTTTGAAGTTGTTCTTACCGTCCTCTTTTATGTCTTCATGTCTCTATGCCTTATGGATGCTTACGAGTCAAGATGCTTCATCCTATGACATTTGTTGAGGTAATTCCCCGTTAGGAGAATGTGCGCATACAGGGAGACGTGTTTGAGAGAAGTGTTTGAATAATACACACACAGTACATAGATACACTGTACAGGTAAATGTAGGTTTTTACTTCCAGAAAGGTTTAAGCAAAGTCCAAAATAAGCAGTCCAATCATTCACAAATTTCAGTCAGTTTGCAATCCAGGGATAATCCAGTAACAAAGTCCAGTGTCAAAAACAGTTCAGTATCTGATTTTATCCTTAGGGGCTATTTGGGTGTCAATAATAATGTCATTGCTGGATTCCTGTTCCAGTTTATCCCANTCAGACTAAGACAACCCAGGTTTCTGGCTCCATCTTATGGCCGTTTGAAAAACCACACCCAATTGCATGCTCTTGCAGACAGTATTAAAATGTCTATCCTAGTTTATATATTTCTAATCCAAATAGCTGTTAGGTGACTCATATTCCTAACAACATTGTTTGTTTGTTCATTTGTTAGCAAGTTGTTGCTCTTTTAGGAATTGCTGCAGAGATAAGTTAGAAATTACAATAGGTAGAAAGAGTGTCATCACTTGAGACTTTCAAGAAGAGATTGGGCTGCCATTTGTCAGAAATGGTGTAGTGTCTCCCACTTGGGTGGAGAGGTTGGATTACATGACCTACAAGGTCCTTTCCAACTCTGATTATCTGTTATCTGTTGAAGTTGCTGTTAAATGAGCTGTCAAGGATAAAAGAACATTATTGTGTTGGAATAGTTGTGTGACAGAAATAGCAGGAAGAGACAGACTTTTGGTCTAGCTAGCTAGAAAGTTATTTGCACAGATTTGAGCTGACTTGGAAGCCATGATGGCAGTGGTAGGAGAAGAAGGATTAGAGAAAATTGGAGGCAATAGAAATGAGGGAATGATATGGTGGAACCAGGGAGTGATGATGTCATGGCATGGCGAGGTAGGAGAATTCCACTCAGCTCTCTTACACTGGGGTTTTTGTTTGTGGGCAACCGTTAGAGATGGGGTTAGATCCTGGCGGGATCACCCAAGTCAGGAAGAATTCTTGGAGCCTAACTTGGAAATTGCAACCCCAAAGGTAAAGAAGGGAGTCCGAAGCTCAGGGCAAAAGAAGTGAGCCTGCTGAGGCTGGCCCAAAGATGCGATGGAACAAATGTAAGAAGGAAGCTTCTTCACTTCTAAATAGGAAAGTGAAAAGGAGAGAAGAGCGATTATTATTGGTGAAAACTCATTATTTCTAGCCATATGAACCAAT
Source organism: Laticauda laticaudata (assembly GCA_004320025.1). NCBI lineage: Eukaryota > Metazoa > Chordata > Lepidosauria > Squamata > Elapidae > Laticauda > Laticauda laticaudata. The sequence goes on along the minus strand of BHFT01076829.1, from coordinate 1,329 downwards.
CGTGGAGAGTACTTTGTAGACAGACAAGAACTTTGAAACTTTGAAATTGAGTGGAGGAGTGACAGTACAACTTACAGTGGTGGTCATTGAGACTGGCAATTCCAGGAGAGTGGAGGAAGGCAGATGAAGTGACTGTCAGAACTGAGAATTGAGAACTGAGACCTCAATTTATTATTGTATATAACCGGAATACCAAGGCAACGACAGGTAAGTAGGAGACTGTAAATCCTCTTGTCGTCCAGTGTTTTTCTTTTCTTTTTTTTCTTTTTTCTCTTTCTTTTCCTTCTTAGAACTGACTGGAGTGGTATAGCTTCACTTTATATTTATTTATGGTATATATTTAAGTAATAAGAAAATAAGATTGAGTGGTTATTTTGAAATAGGATTTAACTTGAGTAAGTGATATTTAATCCCTTTGGAGTATATTCTATATCTCCATTCTCTTCTCCCTTTTACATATATTTGATTGAATATAGATTAATGAATTTAATATACTGATTAATATAATGATAATTTATTGTTTCCTCCCTCTCTTTCTCATATCCCCCTTATATTGGATATTGTGATTTACTGGAATATAAAAAGTATTAATTTGAATTTTGAACTTTTATTATACATTTAGGGAAATATTAGCTGAAATACAATAATCAATTTAAAGAAGTGACTGGAGTTATAATATAGTTATATATCTAAGCACAGCTGAGTGATTTTTTTTAATCTGTTAAATGAATTAAGAACTGATGAGTTATTGAATTTATTAAGATTAGGCCTTGTATTAATATAAGGTGAGGAGAACATTTAGAGTAATAATAATTAAATTAATTAATTAAATAATTAAAAATAAAGGTGGACTTGGAAGTCTGAATACATAATTATTAATTGATGATAACTTCCTTAATCTAATGGTGTTAGGAAATTAGATTAAGCAGACAAACAGTAGTATAAAATATTAGATAACCGAGAAAATTAAATTGTAAAATATGGATATGGTTGTTGATAGTTTGCAATACAACCTGGGAAAATATATTGAGAATAGTGGAGGAACAACAAAGAATTATTAAAGATATAACTAGTACAACTACCACCATTACAAAAACAGGAAGAAAATTGGTACCAACAGCAACACCACCTACTTCCACGGTAACATCGACTCAAAAAATGATTGAAGAGATGTTGGCGCCAGAAAAATCTATGGCCGAAACTAACACGCAATCGGTTCAAACTACATTACTAACTATTCAAAGCACAATGCTGGCAATGCAGGAGTCGATGTCTAAAAATCATACGGAAAGTAAAGCAGAAAGAGAAACAATGAAAGAAGAATTAAAA
>BHFT01076825.1:0-11763 GCA_004320025.1 Laticauda laticaudata | reverse complement strand
CCCGATAGTCTCAGGGGTTGAGGGTCCAGGATGCTGTGGAGGTGAGCTGCTGCTTGGAGTGCTGGTCTGAGGACGCCACTAAGCGGCTTTGCCTGGCCCCGAGAGCGACAACACGGGGACGGTGGTGTTGAGGAATCTCTCAGCACAGCTGGCTCAAGCCGCTGTGATGTGAGAGCCCCTTCCCCATGACACTGGGGTGTCAGGCCGCAATACCCGATGACAGATGTTTGAGCCGGATTGGCTGTGGGGGGAGGAAGGCAGCAGTGTAAGTGGGGGCTGTCTGGCTCTTGCAGCTGGGTGAGGACTGTGGCGTCGTGCATTGGTGGCGCTGGGTGGCAATCGTGGCATGCAGTGGCACCGGTGGTGTAGGCGATGTCCTGTGCCTGGACTGGGGAGGGGCTGCCTGTGCTGCTGACCTCCTGGTAAGCCCGTAGCCTTTGGTAGGGGAGGGCCTGTGGAAAGCCTTGGCAGGGCAGTGACATCACTTGGGGTGGAGGAAGCAGGCCTGGAATGGGTGGGAGGGCAGGTTCAGCCTTTGTCTGGAGGGTTGTTGAAAGAAGATCGGTTGATTCTGTCCTTCACAACCTGGTACTGGGGTTCCGCCATGTTCATGAGGGTCTGGTTGCCTAGGTGAGGAAGGGCTTTGCGGTTGGTGGATGGGGCGTCGGTGTGTACGCAGCTTGCAGAGAGGAGATCTACGCTGCTTCCTGATGGTGTCCCTGATCTCCAGCAGGCACAGTGTGGCTCAGCCCCTCTGGTCTGCCTCTCTGTTTCTGTGGAGGTGGAGCTGGGGGTGGATGTGGGTTGGGCTTTGGTGGAAGTGCCCCTCTCCCTTTGCTCACCCAGCTCGCGTCCAGGGGATCCTCCACGCACTTCCCAAAAACCTTATACGAACCCGCCACGGGTAGTAAACAGCTGTCGGGGGGTCCTCGTCGTGGGAACGACTAACCAACAGATACCTGCCTGCGACACAGGAGCTGAATCTGGTGGCCAGAAGAGGATGGCTCTACAGCAGAGCTGCCTGAAAGAGAAGACGAGTTGTGAAGAATGGGCGGCGCTCCGGATGGCGGATCTCAACCCTCCAAGAAGCTTGCACTTGGCCATCACTCAACTTTGTAGGTTCTTTGTCCCGTCAGCTTGCCACGCAGCAGACAGATTTCTTGAGGTGCAGCTTTCCCGTACCAGGTGTGCAATGTGCTTCGCGAGCCAGCTCAGGAGCACCTCCGCAAGTGTAAAGCCCAGGGCTCTCCACTTCTCTCTCCCAAGCAGCCTGCTTCCTCTTGGTGTCTTCGATAGAGCCTGTGTCGCCTTCCGCCAGAAGATATTCATCTCTCCCTCAGTTCCCACTCCAGCACCTCCTCCGGGTCATAGTGCTTTTGTTCCTTTCGTTTGTGTATTGCCTGCCTCTCCACCCGTTCACCAAATGGGTCGTGCCTCTTCCACTCCCACTTTGCAGGGCCATAGTGGGGCCCTCAATCAGACAGGAGCTTCGAGGTTTGTAAGGGGCACTGCCTGCCAGCACCACCACCAGGCAGCCAAGGCAGTCAGCAGGTACCAGACAACAGTAGCAGCAAAAGCGAAGGACACCAGGCAGGACGCAGAAGCCACAGCAGCACCAGCAGGACCAGGAGCACCAGCAGGACGCAGGAGCATACCAGCAGGACCAGCAAGGACGGAGGAGCAGCGCCAGAGAGTAAGCATAACCAGCAGGACCAGCAGGACGGCAGGAGCAGCGGCCAGCAGAGTAAGCACCAGTAGAAGCACCAGCACCCAGGACAGCAGTGCCAGCAGAGTAAGCAAACAGCAAAGCCCCAGCACCAGGAGCAGTGCTAGCAGAGTAAGCAGAGCAGCAGAAAGCCGTCAGGGCACCAGGAGCAGTGCATCCCGCTTCTGCATCCCGCTTCATCTGCTCGGCATCCACTCTGCATCCCAACATGCTTCCGGGTTCCATTATCGTCCGGCTTGTGGCTGTGGGCTCCCCTGGACAGGCCTTCGCGGATGTGCCATCCGCTACCCATCCGCTCCATCTGCAGGCTTCATGGAGGCATATGCCACGCTTTTCCAATTCACCGCCCCTGTCTCCCCCGTCCATTCCCTTTCCGTGTTGTCCAACTTTGGTTATGCAAATTCTCGGCACTTTTGAGATCCGTATAAACAACGGATTGGGAACATTTTTCTCGTCTGCTGTGTCCTTTTTACAAACGTTTTGCATCTGTCGGCCAGTGTGACAGGGCCTTTAAACTGTGTGAGCATTTTTTATACATATGAGAATTGTTAGTTCGTCTTGGGATCCAGTGAAGTTGTTTGTACATGGGACTTAGGCAAAACTTTTAGGAGAAACCAATCCTCACATAATTTGCAATGTTCTGAGCTAAATGCAATTTCTGAGACTTTTCAAGACTGTTTCATGCATTACAATCCATATTTAAGGTTAGCAGTGCAGAAATCACCAAGCTAAGTCTTTGTTCTTCTGATAGTGACACAACTGGTCAAAGACTAACAGCTCTCTTTGCTACCGATGAAATATGATTGAAAGTATCATGCTGAAAATTCTAAGTCTCAGAAAAATGTAACTACCATCAGCACTGATTACTTCCTTCTCTAAACCCATGAACAATTCTTTCCAATGGTTTTATATGGATGTTAAATGGCATGATATACAAAACAAAACCTTGTGGATCCGCATCTTCCGATTATATTTGGAGAGATAGGAACAGAACTATCTCAAAGTATTACTATCAGACCCCTAATAGAAATATGGTGCAAAAGGAGTTGCTCGTGTCTAAACATGGTGAATTTAAGGCATATATGAGTTGTTAATACAATATTTTTTAAGTATTCTTTCGTATTTCAGGTTGATTAGTCTAAATCAGCTGAAAAACTGATCATATTTACTTTTTTGAAGGAGAAAAAATGTGCAATTTTTTTTCCTCCCTCCCTCCTTCCCTCCCTTTTATATGGCCACCATCTCATATAAATAACTTTAATAAACCTCAGCTACTTCTTGAACAGAAATCCGACCTGTATTTATTAAAAAATATTACATCACTGTGATACACTGAAGCTAAAAATAAACAAAGAAAACAACCATGCACTGTACTGTTAGTCACTCATTTATGATTCACCATATGAATTAATTAACTAAAATGGATTGCTTTTATGTTTAAATAGATAAAAGGTTGCAACTCCAATTTTAAATTCCCAGCGAATACAAACAGGTGCAAATACCTGCACCTTCTTTCTCATCAATAAGATACTGCTATTAATAAATAAGAACTTTGAAATGCCTTTTAAATTTTGATTGGGCCATTAATATTTGAAAAGGGCAGTTTATAAAGCAAGTTACCAGAAATGTTAGCAAAACCCAAAAGGGTTCTGAAAATGGGAATGTGTTCTATTTATATACCACTGAAAATATATTCAATAAATATATTTATTGAAACTATGCTCAACTTATTCAACTTTTTATTTTCAATACTTCTTGCACATTTCTATTATTCATAATGGATAAACTTAGCTGGTATTATATACAGTATACTATAATGATACAAAGCAATGTTTGTGTATGTCTGTGTGTGTGTGTGTGTTCAATATGCAATATATATAAATTGGGTTTGCTTTGCTCACTTAATTTTATTAACAACATATATCACATAATGCTTCAAGTAAAAGTATAATTTGGGTTTCCCCTATGAGTATTTCCCCATAGGCTGGATTTGATAGCCAACCATAATTTTTAATTGCCATCATCTCTTCTTTATTATGCCTCTCTTGTTCATATGCTATTCTTGTCACATTGAGCCTGCTTTATATTATTTGTGGTTGTCTTTGCACCTCAGTGGGCTAAACGAAATGCTTCTTAGCCTGTGCAAAAGTGAAAGTGGTTTATGTCAGTGAAACAGAAGATTTTAAGAGATAAGGTCTCTTTTTGTACATTATTGTAATGCTGAATATTTCTATTTCATTGTGGTTGAATCCGTAAAATATTTGAAATCAACATGGACATAATGAAGAGGAGATATTGTACATAGAATGAATCATGGTTGCAGTTATAAAACTGTATACCTTTTATAGAAGTCTATTGCCTAGACCTGTGCAAAGTGACTAAGATGATCTTTGACAGCCTGATTCAGGCAGTCTGCTTGCTTTTGCTAAAGTGAAGAGGCCATTCCAGTTGTTTCAGTAAAATGGTCTGAATGCCTTGAATGATTTTGGGCCAGCACTGAGCAGGAAAGTCTCCTTTCAGCTATGCCCTTCATCTACCTCTATTGCTACCTACTAGCTTCCCTCCAATCTGATAGCATCAGACCAACATATGCAGGGAAGATATGAATAGGGCATTATGAAGTCCCAGGTCCAGTGGTGGGATTTAAATTGTTTTACTAACGGTTATTTGGGTGTGGCTTGGTGGGCATGGCATGGCTTGATGGGAATGGCAGGGGAAGGATATTGTAAAATCTCCATTCCCTCCCCACTCCTGAGGAAAGATTATTGCAAAATCCCATTCCCTTCCCACCCCACTAACCTGCTTTCCAGCTCCCTTCTAGCTCCCTTCTCCTGTGCAGGGCAATAAAAGAAGACCCAGCCGATCAGCTGGGACTCAGGAGGCAGAGAATAGATGGGAGCAGGACCAGTCAGAGGTATTTGGCGGTTCTCCAAACTACTCAAACTTTCCGCTACCAGTTCTCCAGAATTGGTCAGAACCTGATGAATACCACCTCTGTCCAGGTCCCTAATGTGTGTGGTCCCTTAGAACTCTTAACTCCCTTTTTAACATCTACATGAGATTGTTAGACAAAGCTACCTTCTGTTTGGATCAAAAATCAGCAATATGTTGATGATACCCATTTACAATTCTCAATCTCAGGCTGATCGGATGATATTGTCAAAGCCTTGTTCCATTGTCTCAAGGCTGGGTGGGAGGCACACGGATAGGAAGATGTTTAAGCTCAACACTGACAACATTGAATTGCTGTGTGGGTTTGAATCGTATCAGGAGTATTATGAAATTTGCTTGAGGAGCAGGAGGCATTTGCTTGAGGAGCAGCTGTAGTTAAAAAGATCTTCACCAAATTCATCTTTTGGGAGAGCTGTGCAGCTACCTGGAGTAGATGGCCTTTCAAACAGTCATTCCTAATTTGGTCACCTCATATAGAGTATTGCAATATACATGGAATTTTTCTTGAAAACAATTTAGTAGCTGTAGCTGTTGAATGCAGTGGCACATGCCATTATGGACATGTAGCACCTCTGCTTCATGGCCTACACACTGATGCTGGATACAATTCAAGGTGCTAGTTATAAAGCCCTTCTTGGCATAGGACCTGATTATCTGAAGGACCATCTGTCTTTCATAGTTTCTACCTGTCTTCATTGATCAGAAAGTCACATATTTCGTGTTCTATCCATTAATTAGTGTTATCTGTTGGGATCTAGGACATATTTATCATTTATTTATTTAATTAATTTATATTGCCACCTATTCGCCCATGGCGACTCGAGGCAGCTTACACAATATAAAGCCATATTTAAAACAAAAAATAAAAACAATAAAAACTAATAAAAAGAATTAAATAAATTAATAAAGTACAATAGAACAAAATTTGGGAAAACAAAAAAACAAAACAAAAAGCAAAAAACAAAAAACAAAAACCAACTCCCACCCCTTGTCCTGATGACAGCAGATCACACTAGCCATTTGATGGGCTCCATCCCTCTTTGGTTTCCCCAGGCCCACTGGCAAAACCAGGTCTTCAGTGCTTTTTGGAAGAGTATTAGTGAGGGGGCCATTCTAATCTCTGGGGGAATGATATTCCAGAGAGACAGAGCCACCATGGAAAAGGCCCTCTTTCTGGGTTTCACAGATGTATCTCCTTGGGTGGGACACGTATCATTCCCTGCCTCCTCGCTCTAATGGGTTGGGTAGATGTCACTGGCAAGAGATGTTTCCTCAGATAACCCAGACCCAAGCCATGAAGGTCTTTAAAAGGTGACAACCAGCACCTTGAATTGTACCTAGAAGCAAATCGGCAACCAGTGCAGCTCCTGCAGGAGAGGTGCCACAAGTGCACACCAGGGTTTGCACAAAACCATGCGGGCCACTGCATTTTGCACCAACTGGAGCTTCTGGATTCTCTTCAAGGGCAGCCCCATGTAGAGTGCATTGCAATAATCAAGACGGGAAGTGACCAGGCATGAGTGACTGTGAGTAGGGACCGCTCATCCAGGAAAGAGTGTAACTGGTGCACAGCCCACAGTTGCGCAAAGGCCCTCCTGGCCATGACTGCCACCTGCTCTTTGAACAGGAATTGTGAGTCCTGGAAAACCCCTAGATTACGCACAGGGTCTCTTTGGGGTGGTGCCACACCATCCAAGACTAAAGATGTAATTCTCCCTGAACCAACAAACTCCAAACCCAGAGCCACTCGGTCTTGCAAGGGTTCAGTTTCAACCTGCTGCTCCCCATCCAGCCCCTAACAACCTCCACGCACTGTGAGAGGGAGGACACAGCATCACTAAATTCACCACGGGCCGAGACATACAGCTGAGTATCATCAGCATATTGGTGATACCTCCAGTCATGGTGACAGATGATCTCACCCAGCAGCTCCATATAAACGTTGAACAGGAACAGAAAGAGTACTGAGCCCTGCGGAACCCTGTAAAGCAGTGGGTGAGGGCTGGATCTCTCCCCTCCTATCAACACTGACTGAGAGCGGCTGCAGAAGAAGAAAGTGAACCAAGACAGCACAGGAGAATCCCATGGTCAATGGTATCAAAAGCCGCTACGAGATCAAGTAGAGCAAGGATAGATGCACTACCCCCATCCCACTCCCATCAGAGATCATCCAAAAGTGTGACCAATGCTGTTTCTGTCCCAAATCCAGGCCTGAATCTTGAAACCTCTGGAGCTGCTGCATGACCACCTTCTCAACAACCTTCCCCAAAAAGGGTAGATTGGAGACAGGTCTGAAATTATCCAACCGGGTGGAGTCCAGCAATGGCTTCTTAAGAAGAAGGTGGACCACAGCCTCCTTAAAGAGCTGGGACATTGTCTCCCACTGCCTCAGGAGCTTCCATTGGATCAGCAACCATGCTGGCATCTAACTGGGAACTAAGTTGAGTGATTTTGTCTTCCAGAAAATCTGCAAATTCCTCGGCATGCCCCTTCAGGTGGACCTCAATTTCCTCCTTCCCTAGAAGGAGATGGCTCATCTTAAAGAGGGTTACTGGGCAATTATCTGCAGATGCAGTTAGTATGAAAAAGTATTTACACTTCACCTCATGAATCGCCACAAGGTAGGCCTTAGTAGCAGCTCTTACCCATGTTCGATCAAGTTCATCTTCTGTCTTCTGCCAGCAGCGTTCTAGATTTCTCCTCATGCATTTCATCCTTCTCAGTTCCTCTGTATACCAAAGGGCACAGAGAGGTCTACAAGCGAGGAGAGGTCACAAGGGTGCAATCCTATCCAGAGCCTCAGTCACCTTCCTATTCCAAACAGTGACTAAGAGCTTGGCTGGACTGTGTAATAGATCTGCAGTTATAACCCCCAGTTTCTACTGGAACCTATCTGGGTCCATTAGCCTTATTGCAAGCTGATCTCACATTTAAAACCAGCAGTCTAAGATCAGGGCCACCACAGATCTGCTGACCAGGAAAATGAGGTGAGTGCAATGGGGCAGAGCATGAGATTGGTACTAAACACCAAGGTCGTGTTCCCTGTGCCTGCCCTCTTCTGTGTCACAGCAACTTCCCTCTGAAACAATTTTGCCCCTGATATTGGCTGGCTGCCATCCTTATGTACAGGTAGTTCTTGCTTAACAATGGTAATTTGGGCCAAGAGCTCTGGTGATAAGTGGACCATTCATAAAGTGCAACTGTACTGACTTAAAACAGTTTTAGCAATCCCAATTGCCATAATTCAGCTAATTCTGCAAATTGCAGTGTCCTACTATATGATCACCATTTCTGGCCTCCTGCCAGCTTCTTAATAAACTTTGTTTATTGAAAGCTGACAGTGTGCATCATGTGACCACAGCAGGCTGTAACATTGTAATTGCAAGTTGCTTGCCAAGCATTTGAATCACAATCACATGACCATGGGGAAGCTGTGAATAGCTGCTACCATGACATCCTCCTTTTTAAGTGCTGAGGTAACTTTGGTTCCTGAATGAGTAGCAGTTCAATGAGGACTACCTTTAGAGTTCAGAGCCTTAAAAACCTGGTTTTTTTTTTGCTAGACCTTGCGTTAAACTGGATAGAGCAGGGCAAACTCAAGGCTCGCCGGCTCTAGCCTTCAGGGTGCTTAGATCTGGCCCACAGGGCCACTCTGGAAACAGCGAAGAACCAGACTGCGGTGCCTCTGCCAGTGAAAATGGGGCTTGCGAGAACCGCATGCGACCCTCCTGAGCTCTGTTTTTGCTGGCAGAGGGATGCAGAACGCTGTCCCAACCAAAAACAGCTCAGGAGCTAATTTTCACTTGGGCCACCATAGGCGCCTCCTGACATGAGTGATGTCATGCTGGCCATGCCCATTTGGCCATGCCCACTCCAGCCCCCTGAGATCAAATACAACCCTAATGCAGCCCTCAATGAAATTGAGTTTGACATTCCTCAAATAAAGTATGGTACTATAGAATACATATTTTTTTCTTTTCTGGAAGCTGTTTTATGTATTATTAGTTATGAATTCATTAGTGTACACTGCCAAGAGTCATTATATACTAAAAGTATTTGTTAATTCAGCAATTATTTATCAGATTTATTTCTAATTTTATTGAATGCTTTTGTGTTCTTAAGACAGTACAGTATACATGCTGTTAAGACATGTACAGCATACATGTCATGTTCAAATAATCTCTTTACATTTTTAACAACTATTCAGATATAGTAAATTGAAATTTTATGTAGTTGATCCTTTTATTTATATACATTATTTACCATTCAAAATTAGAAACTTTGTTAAGAGTCTCTGAGTCACAATTTATTACACAAAACAGTATTCCATCTTCTAAAAATGCTGAAGGTAATAATAATAATAATTTTAAAAAACAGAATTCATTTTTTTGGAAGCTATCTGATTAAAAATCAATCTGATTTAAAAATAATCTTAATTGAATCAGGTCAAAGATTTGTCAGAATAAAAAGAACATGAGCAAAAATATTGTGAAGGAGAAGCAAATATATCTCACAAAATAGATTCTATTACATATATGGTCCTTTATTATTATTACATGGCTGTCAGTAAAAATTATTAATGAAAAGGATCATAAAACTTGTATATTCTACTGTGGATAATTATATACAATTTTAAAATATAATATTTTAAATAATTCATTACCTCTCACCAGACTGGGGATGGCCAGATAAATATATTTTCATTCAATCTGTTTTTCAGGTGTAATTGTGGATGTGAAATTCCAAAAATCATCTTCTCATATGGCCTTAACCACCAAAGCTGTTCTTATGTTTTTTGAAATGCTGTTTGTCTAAGTCTAGGCTTGTTCCAAGTCCTGGTTAAAAACCACACTATATATATATAACTTTGGTGATTAAGGCCAAGGTCATCTTAATTAAGCATTTTGTTTATCATAGTGGCCCACCAGGTCAGGTTATGGAGGCATATCCTTCTCCCATAATTATTATTCTATGCTTAATATTTGGAGGAAAGTTGCATCAAACTAGAGATAATTCTATCTTTAAGACTGATCATTCTATCTTTAAGTTCTGAAGATAGTCCTGAAGATAATCAACTTCATAAAAATCATAAGGACTTCCATAGATTTGGAAATATTCCTACTATATTCTGCTGATCTAACATAATTTTGGAAAAAAAAGTAGAGCATAATCCAAAGTTTCCTCTGCTTATGTCAATGGAAAGACATGATTATATGGGAGAAATTATAATAGCACTTTACGAACCATCTGGTCTTTGAAATGTAATACAACAATTTCAGTTATGATTGGCAATGTATCAGAAGTTATGCTTTTATCTATAAACTGCCCAGAATACTCTGTGAGTTAAATGGGCAGTATCTTAATTAGATAGATGATAGATGGATGGATGGATGGATGGATGGATGGATGGATGGATAATAAGTGCAATAGCACTGATTAATTAATAAAACTGATTTAAATTGCTTTTAAAACATAAGGCAGATGGTTCATTCAAGATTTTAAATTATAGTCTAGATCTTCAAATTTATTTATTGTAATTATTATTATGGTAACTACAGTTAGCTAACCTACATTTTATCCTTTTAGATCTAGTATATAATATATAATATGAAGGAAGCAAAAGCACAGCTTCCTTGATATTATAATAAAATTCTTAAATTGCTAGAATGATTTCCTTGATTAAGCACTAACAAAACCATTCATTTTGTATATATTTCTCAAGTATTGAAATGATGTAGCTTCTGGCACTACTCAAAATGTCACACTTCTTTCACTTAAGTAAGACTGTAATTTCAGAATAAAAAGCAAACATATTTGTTGTAGTGTCAGTGCAAGGAGAAAGCTATGTCACACAGGAGCTTTGGTGGTGCAGTGGTTAGAGTGCAGTACTGCAAGCTACTTCTACTGCAATTTGGCAGATCAAATCCCACCAGGCTCAAGGTTGATTCAGCCTTCCATCCTTCTGACGTGGGTAAAATGAGGACCCAAATTGTCAGGGACAATATGCTGACTTTGTAAACCACTTTGAGAGGGCTGGAAAGCACTATAAAGTGGTATAATAAGTCTAATAGCCGATTGCTATTTCTTATGAAAAGAAATGATGTTCACTTGAATTAAATTTGTGTGTCATCAAGTCAGTATCATCTCTAAGTAACTATATAGATAAACTTTCTTCAAGATGATCTGCCTCTAACCTGACCTTTCAAGTTTTCCAACAATACATCCAATGCCACTATAAAAGTCTACCCATTTTGCTGCTAATTCAAATCTTATTCTCCTTTCCATCTTTCCATCTTTCACAACATTATGGACTTTTCAAAGGAACAGGTCTTTGCTTAAGATGCATTTGTGCCTTCGATTAGAACTCTAGAACTCATTCAGTGACCCTTTAGTGTAAATTCTTGGCTACCAGGTATTTTCATGTGGTTTCTCCAACATCAAGCTTTAATTGATCAATATATTTTCTATCCTAACTATGTGCATATCAATTGATGTACATATCTTTTCAAAGCTTTAATTGCATTCCTACCTAGCACTAGTCTATTGTGTAGTTCTTGACTTTGGAACATGGTAGTCTTCAAAAACAGAAGCTATCAGTATGAATTTTAATTCTCGTTGTTTTACCTGTTCTCATTACTTTAGTTTTTCTATATCTTAAGGCCCGGTCCCAGTGCACTGACAGATGCAAAGAGGATGTAAAACATTTAAAAAAGCTTGCCATCTGCTGGAAAACGCTATGCATCCGTTGTGTACTCACTGCATGCATGTTTCATATGCTCTATCTGTTGAGCATCCGTCCACTGCAATTTCATCCGCGCAAAAAGTTTTGAGCTGCACAAAACTTTTTGAACGAATGAACTTTCCACCACGTACAATGCACATCCGCGACATGTATGGGCAACAAACGTTCTATGTCCATTATCATCCGTTAAATGTCCACTGTATCCTCTCTATATCCTCTGGCCATTCCCTCAACTCACATCCACTGCAGCTGAAAACAAAAAGAGGGAGGAAACAAAAGGTACACAGAACGTCTACACAGTGTTAGTAGCACGGAAATAGAAAGGATGTAAGCGTATGCATCT
>BHFT01076824.1:0-22010 GCA_004320025.1 Laticauda laticaudata | reverse complement strand
TGTCAGAGGCTATTTGAGCCGCACGCCATTGGGAGCATTTTATAAGCAATGGGAGCTTATCCCCAGTGCCACTCCCATACATCACATGATGCATTGGGACTTTTTTTCACTTTGGTAAACTGGGCAGAGGTGTGGCCAGTGCGTGACCCATCCGGGCCGCCAGCCCTGGCCTAAGAAGTCAAAAGCTGACTTCCAAATGTTTTCCTCATATGGTTTTCAAAATGAGGCCATTAAGCCTACCTGCAAAATCTCCTAGGAGCTTCTGAAGCATGAATATTATCTTGAATTAAATTTGTCAGAAGTATTTTGGGGCAGACAACAAACTAAATTCTGTTTTGTGTATTTGAAGTAACAGAAGTAAAAATCTTTTGTTACCACTGAGACAAGTTTAAATCAGTCTAAGAATGCCCTATTGAAGAATATAATTTAAATGGCAACTTTAATTGACATATATAATAATCTATAGTATCTTTTTATATTTATGCATGTCTTAACACACTCATTCCTACTTTCATCTTCTCTTGTGCTCATATAATTTTCTGGCCATCGAGGTATAGCTATTCCAATATACTAGTTTAAACATTATATGCATTCAACACTTTTAAGCGGCAACCCACTCCATATGAAGTTCTGAAGGGGTCTCTGTTATTTGGCAAGAATAACTCTGTTATTTAGTTAGAACAAAGAACTGTAAAAATTATACAAGCCATTACCTCTCAACAACATTCACAGAACCAGAACTATTACTGAATCAGACTATGACTTTTTTAATGAGTTACCATATAACTTTCTTAGACCTGGTAAAAAATTAAACATAGCAGAAGTCAATAACAACTGGGATCCAAAGACAGCTGTGCCCAAGAATTTTGATATGCTGTAGAAACATTTTTTTCTTTAAAAAAAAAAAGAGAGAGAGATGGCCATGCCATATTATAAATGCATTTTAACATTTTTTAATCAAAAGTTCTTTTTGGGTTTATGCTGTTTTGAGGAGTAAGAAATTCTAATCTTTTTGTGAACAAGGAACATGAAATTTCTTATGTAGTTCTTTGGATAAATTAAATTATATTTACATGTTTTCATTATACTATATATACTATAAACCACTTCAATCTTTAATTATTTTTTGCTTAAGGATGTACCTCGCCCTTCTCTATATTAACGATATAGAGAAGTGGGAGGTATATCCTTAAGCAAAAAATTAAAGAATATAGCAATTGACTGTTAAAAGATATGATTTCTAACACTTTTGATAAACAGCATATGCTTCAAATGTCTTCATAACTGCTTTCTATTTTATGATCTTTCATGTAGATATAATATCTATTAGAAAACTATCAAATTTCTGAATGCAATAATCCTAATAAACATTGAGAATAAAATGATCTTCAAGAGAACTTTTATAAAATAATGTACTGTTGATATAAAATACCAGAAAATTATCTAGAATATACAAAGATACTTCAATTTATGTTGGAAATGTGAACAAAAAGAGACATTTTACTATGTTTGATGAATATGCAAAAAGGCAAGAATATTTTGCATTTAAATTTCAAAGATTAATATATAACTGAAAGTAGAACTGGGACCTGATGGATAAATTGAAAAGAGTCGCTGAGTTTTGTTTTTAAACATGGTAAGTACAGCGAGATTATTTGTACAAGGGATAGAAAGATTTGGCAATACCTATAATGGAGGCATGGTTGAACAAATGCAGTGAAAATAATAAAACTTGCGGAAATGACCAAAGATAATGGAACTTGAGGAGATGACCACAATGTTTAATTAAAGACATTATCTTTATAACTGAAAACCCCTGATGAATTTTTTGGATAAGAAAGAAAAAAATGAACATATGCTCTATGATTCTGGTGACTAAATAGGATAGAAAGAAAAGAGCTATGGTGTAACCTTACAGATAAGTAAATCTGCAATTCTACTTATAACTGCCATAAAGAAGATCAGAGAAGCTGCTTCTGTATCTCTTTTTTTTCTTTTCTATTTTATCATACCTTTTGTTTTGTTTTGTTTTCTGCACTTTTTCTCTTTTATTTCTTTTTCCTTATTTTAGTTTATACTAATTGTTAGGGTTTTTTTTAACTTTCAATAAAATTATCTTAAAACGCAAGGAAAATCATTTGAGTGCACTATTATTTGATTCACTGTAACCTAATATATATTTATTGCCCTTTAATATGCCAGTTCAAATGTAGTACAAATAGTCGTCAACTTATGACAATTGAGCCCAAAATTTCTGTTCCTAAGTGAGACATTTGTTAAGTGAATTTGGGCCATTTTACGACCTTTGTTGCCATGCTTGTTAAGTGAATCACTGCAGTTAAATTAGTAACACGGTTGTTAAGTGAATACGGCCTCCCCATTGACTTTGCTTGTCAGAAGGTCGCAAAAGGAGATCACATGATCCTGGGACATTGCAACCATCAAAAATATGATTCAGTTGTCAAGCATCTGAATTTTGATCATGTGTCCATGAGGATGCCACAAAGTTTGTGTGAAAAACATTCAGAAGTCACTTTTTTGGGTGCCATTTTGAACGGAAAGGAAATGAACTGTTGTAAATCAAGGAGTACCTGTACTGTATATGCCCATTCTTCCTTTGGCTTGTTTGCTTATAGAAACATAATGCGGAAGAGGACACACAGCAGCTAAAAAAAACGGTGTTGCTCAATAAAGGAATCCAAATTAAAGCATCCAGAATGAAAGTTCATCTAGGCCAGGAGTGTCAAACCAGCAGCCCGTGGGCCAGATGCACTACATGTAGGCAACGGCCACCCCAGCACTGCAAATGGGGAAAACATTGCAAAATGTCACGTGACAGCAACATGACGCAGCGAATTTGATATGCATGATTGAAATCATTCAGTGAAAGAGAACCCACCACTTCTCTGGGTGATTGGTTTAACTGTCAATTAATTCTTATCAGAAAATATTTCCTAACATTGAATCATCGTCTGTTTCTTGTAGCTTATCACATAAGTCTAACACTTTGGGACAATATGGAATAAGCTGGGCCAATTTTCAAATAGTATTCCTTTAAATACCATTATCAATGTTTTCAGAATGTATTTAAAGACTTGAATTCTTTGACTGCTTGCCACAGTCCCTGTAGTTTTCTAGACAAGTTTTTTCAGAAGTGGTTTGCCATTTCTTCCTCCTTCCTAGGGCTGTGAGAGTGACTGGCCGAAGGACACCCAGCTGGCTTTGTGCCTAAGGCTGGACTAGAACTCACAATCTTCCAGTTTCTAGCCTGTTGCCTTAATCACACCACCATACTGGCTCTTTTTTCTCAGAATGCAATATATCAAATTCCCACTTCTTTTCTTAGTACTCAATTTCCAGTTCTCTGATCATCCCCATCACTATGTTTTTTGCAGCTGTTCTGAATTATTGGGAAACCTAGAACCCAAATCCAATTAGATGCAACATTTTCCCCACCTCCTTACATTCTTGCCATGAGAGAACATTTTTAAACTAAGATGATTGCTAAAATTTAAAACATGGTGAAACCAGTAATCTGATCAGATACTGAAGTAATTTGAGAGTGGTCAGTAATCAGTACACCCTCTTGGCTTTAATGAAGATAAACTCTGCAGATAAAAGGCAAATATGTTAATTGAGTCTCAATTTTTCTACATGATTAATTGCAGTTATATTCATTTCTAATTTTTAAAAAAACTGCCATTTTAACTGATTAGAAATTGACCCTAAACAAAATCAGCTAATGCCTTCATTGTATTTTATGCACAACTGAAAGAGAGCTTAAGACAATTAAGTTGGAATTTTAAATTAACATGTATCAAATACATGTGCATTTATTTTGGAAAAAGAAGCCAAAACCCCTTAGCTTAATTCCACCTGCTGAGTATGTATAGGAAGCCAGCAATATCAAAATGAGAAAAAGTTCTTTTTTCTTCCACTAAAATACTTGGTAGAAATCTAGCTGTCTTTTATTCTGGAAATAAGCCCATGGTTGTTTTCCTGAAGAATTTTCTTGAAAAGAATTAGGCATTTGTTCAAAACTTTCAAAAGGACTTTTGATCTGAAAAATGGCTGCAGATGCATATTTTATCTGACATTCATACCCCTTAAAACAAAATTGAAATCTTTTAGTGGAACTGCAGACCAACAGATTACATTGGTTCTGCTTGTGTAATTCATTTGACCCTCCCTTGAAAGACACTTGCTGATGGGAAAGGAGGTTTCACTGCCCCTTTATCTTCCTCCTCATTATTCCACACAGTTCAACTGTTATGTAAAAACTTACCTGTGGCATGTTTCAAAGAGAAAAGTCTTCAATATACCAGTTTTAAGCAGAGCTGACATAAATAAAATGAAAATTATTGATAAAGAACAAATGTTCCAGGGACAGATCTCCAATTCCCAGCTCTGAATGTGGAATAATGAACTTGAGCCAGGTTATCTGGTAACCCAGCCTCCTCCTTCCCTGCCAATCACTCAAACACTGAAGCAAACAGAAAAACAGGACTGGAATGAGAATGGTGGGGAAGGGTAGTTGCAAAAAAGTACAATGCAGAATAACATGGCACCATCCAGCTGTGTTTCACTACTATTCCCTGGCCATACTGGGTCAATTATAGTCATAGTAATTGAGAATTATGAGCTCTGTAGTCATGTATATCTGGAAGGTGCATAATGAGGAAATCTTGGTACGATGTTATCTTTGGCACTAGAATGAAACATAGAAAAAAGAGAGGAAAAAATACATTTAGAACTGGTCAAAAGGAAAGGAAGATGAGTTTTCTTTAATATGTCCTCTTCTCCCTCAAACAAATTAATGTAACGGGAGTAATATATCATAGGCTCAATCACAGGTCCTGCTTCAACTAGTTCAGATCCTTTGCAACTGGCTCAGGTAGGCAAGGAAAACTTGCCTATGGACACCATTTCAAGTAACCAGAATGGAGGCAAAACCAGCAAGCTAACCTTTCATGCATAGAAGTTTTCCACTTTAAACAAGATGACAGATACATTCAATAATACATAAATAAGATCTCCTGATTTAAATACAGATGTACAGCATAGCTTATGGGAATCCACTTCAAACTGCATTTATGGTGATACATTTTGATTGGTCTTTCATGTCATGCAAAACACTAGAAAATTAGTACTTCAGAAAAAATGTACTATTCCCATTTTTTTATGTTCAATTTCTATATGAAATTTGGTAATGGATGGGCTAATTAAATGCATAGCTTCCTCTAACACAGCCCAGGCTGTGCAATCCATTTTATCATCTCAAACTCTATGACATTCATGAGATATTTTGCACTACTCCAAGGCTTTGCTAATGAGCAGGTGGAAGATTGGGGATCAAGAAACGTGCATAATCTTACTTTTTATCTAGCTCCATCCAGTACAGTCAACACTAGGTACTACTGATAGATACACTTTTTAAAGATCTGACTTATCTTTGCAAAAGACAACACAGAGGTTGAAAAGTGGTTGCAAGATCATGGATGTGACATCTCAAAAATCCCAGTTTGAATTCCAGTCCTCCATTGGGGGTGGGGATTCAAATTTAAAAACAACACAATCCCTGTTTTCCAAAACCTGGGCAGAATGTGAGTTAATTTTCAGGATGTTTACACATGCTACAATAATTTCATTTTAGATAGTTTTTTTTTTCACATATTTTGTTCTGGAAAGTTCCCTGATAGAATTTTATATCCTTCAGAATTATATTCTTATGGGTTGGAAACTACCACAAGGACACTTGAAATGAATACTGCATCCTTTTATAATGACAAAAAATAGACCCAAAAAGAAAGGATGTCCATCCCATGATAATTTTACTATGAGCTCCCTGCACCAAAAGCAGATCACAAGTCAATATATTCATAGGGAGTGTCTGCTGAGATTTATTCAATTCAATGGGGCTTTTACACATTGATTACGAAGCTTGTATGCTATCTATCTTACCAAAGGTGACTCTAGAGACATTGTATGAAAAAAAAAACCCCACAAACATACAGTTGAAATATCTTAAGATTACAAAGTGTTCTGTATTTCATGGCATTCCCTTTCTAGGAGAGATACCCTTGTTTTGATTCTTTTTTTTTTTCTTGGTAATTTTGAAAGTTTTTCCCACACTGAATTTCAATATCTCTTTATTAACTGCGGCCCTGTCATTTGAAAAGCTTAACTTTG
This sequence comes from Laticauda laticaudata, assembly GCA_004320025.1. Classification (NCBI taxonomy): domain Eukaryota; kingdom Metazoa; phylum Chordata; class Lepidosauria; order Squamata; family Elapidae; genus Laticauda; species Laticauda laticaudata. The sequence continues at coordinate 15,821 of BHFT01076824.1, read as the reverse complement.
TTCTTGCTGCTGATAAGTGGAATATGCTGTTTCAGTTTGATTTTTATTACAGTTATACAATCTTTAATGAAATGTATGAAAATAAAATATGATAACATTGGAAAATATGAGATGGATTAAGTTCTCCAAGTAACTCAGTTGTTATAATTTTTCATCATTCTCACTTGTAGACAGATAAGCATTTGTGTCTTCGTTAGAGCTACTACATAAGACTGATAATTTACAGATTCAATAATGAGGTACAAATCTATTCCAAGCTAAACATAATATATACTTGTGTATCAATTTTCCTCCCTAAATAAACATGTTTTGGTGGAGAAAAGACAATATGTTGCACAAGAAGTGAAACTGTATCTGTTCTCTATCCAGGAAATCAGGCAATCCAGCCTTTCCTCTTGTTTCACATCTAAACTGGTCAAAGGAAATAGGCACAATTCAAATTTGTATGAGCTATATGGCAAAAAAAAGTTCTTGGATGCTTTAAATTGTTTAAGAGTTTCTGCACCAAGAATTATCCCATTGTTACACAGCTTGTTTTAACATATTAGCAAAACTCAGTGTTCATGTAGTGGTTAATCCCAAAGCTCAGATGATAGCATCAACATCGAACTAACCTTGGCTGGTCTCAAAAAAGAAAATTAAGGATTTACCTGTTTAGTTTTTGCATTGAAAGTCATCCAAAAAAAAAAAAAATCTTAGGAGCAGGCCAATAAATAAATAGTTCCCGGAAAAAGGAAATGGCAAAGTATTCTGTGCAGCAGCTCATGTGAATGAGGCTATCAAGTCAAAGAGTTACTAATTAATTAGGATTCACAATTCTTTTACTGAATCTTGGTAGACATTTCAGTTCAGTATTAGCCCAATTTTCAATACATACACAGGAATGCATGATACTGAGAACAGAACTATGAATCACCAACATTAGCATGATCTTCAATTGAGTACATGTTATTTTTTGTATAAAGATGTTACCAATAATCAATATTACAAAAAAGGTCATTTCCAATTTTGTTTTAATCATGGATGAGCTGTCTCTGAGGAACTGCAGTGGCTTATGTGGCTAGAATGGTGAGTAACAATCAGCAAGGCCGCTGTGTGATAGAGTGAGCTCCCATCATTTGCTCCAGCTCCTGCCCACCTAGCAGTTCAAAAACACACAAACCTGAGTAGATAAATAGGTACCACTTTGGTGGGCACATTAATGGGGACATGAAAGGAGCCTTCAACCAACATGTCCCCAGGCAATGGTGATGCCACCAGCTAATCCTTTCAACTCGGAAGTACCTTGATGCGTCTGACACAAATGTGAAAGAGCAAGTGAGCTATCTATGGAGTAGATATATGCAAGATGTACATGATGTTCCTACTTTGTAGTCATTCAAATATCCTCACAGCTAAAATGTCCGTTGTCTGAAATATGGATTTAAGTTACTAGTTAATCAGAATAATAACAGCATTAATATATGCAATTAATGGAGCACTGTGACCTGAAAATATTAAGAAATTTTACTCTTCAGAGAATTGCCTCTGGCCAGGCGCTCAGATCATAGAATTTGAAGGACTGTGCAAAATTATTCTTTTCTCTTTTGTACGATGTATACCTGAATGAAGATGAACACATACAAAAAGACGTATCAACTCCCAAATTATATTTCCATATTGTAAAACTGCCACAGTTTGAACAAGCAATTCCAACATTCCTCTATGATGAATACTGTGCTTGATCCAAGGCAAGGATCATCTAGAGAAAATGTTTGGGACTTTTTTCTTCATATTTACATATCTCTGAAAATTATCTCTTTTCTACAATCGAGTGTTGACATAGCATAGCCTTTTTTCTTGACAAGGTGCCTGAATGATTGATATATCACAAAGAGGTGCACTGTCCTCCAACAACATCTGCTCTGTTCCAAAAACTGTTGAATTTCTACATTCAAAATTAAAATTAGCTTAGATATGAATAAACCACATTGACACAACACTGAGAAAGAGATGATAAAAAAGTTAAGAAGAAAAAACTATTTTGGTGTAGAGGTTGAAGTGCTGGCATAAAAACTAGGAGACTGTAAGTTCTAGTCTCGTCTTAGGCATTAAAGCCAGCTGCCTTTGGGCCAGTCATTTTCTCTTAGCCCAACCCACTTCACAGGACTGTGGGAAAAACAGGAAGGTGTATTATGTATGTTTTGCTGCCTTGACTTACTTTCATGTAAAAAAAGAAGGTGGGATAAAAATAAATAACACAAATATCTGAGTGTTGGCTGCTGGAGAGGATGTGTTCTGGTTATTTGTGTTATCCTAATAAAAGAATTACCATAGAGAAAACTACATCCCATCCAATACTAAGCAGGGCAAGCTGCTATATATTAGTAGGGAACAAACTCCACACTCACACTGCAAGCAAAGAAAGCTCAGAGAGCACCAAAGATTCTAGGGTTTATTCTTGAAGCTCATGGAGACTCAAGAAGCTAACTTGGATAAACAACAAAATGTTTCAAGCCAAAAGAAAAAAAAGTTCAGCTGCCATGACTCAACTTCCAGACAACTTCTACCTGGATGACTGAGAATCTTCATAGACATACTCCTGAACTACATTATATTTGTTCTACTGGAATTTCTACTTGCCCCAAATGTTAAGAATGCACAGGTAAGAAACTGGTGGAAATCATATTGGGAGTATTCTTGACAGAAAATATGTCCCTTGAACAGATAATCAAGCAGAAACAGGTATCACTTCCTCACAACCTAAGAGATGAATATACCCAGTTCTTTATTAGTTAAATGTTTTACACTGAAAAATCACATAGCTTGAAAAATAGGAGTACAACTCCTCTTTCAGAAGTGCCACTTAACTCTTGAATTTTTTTACTATGGACATATAAGTGCTATATACTATGTGCTACGTCCTTTTAAAATATGGCCTATTGCACTGTTATCTTATTTAAAACTACAGTAAATTACTTGTTTCCAAATACAAGGAAATGATTAAAAACTGGTTTAGAAGATCAGTAGGAACCCCAGAGGGAAGTTTTTCTCACTCAAATTTCATATTTCGGTCTTTGTTAATATTTAGGAAAGATGTGTTCACATATTTATAAAATCCATATCACCTCATCTGTCTGAAATTTCCTTTGTTCATTACCTTAAACCCAGTTGGACCCTCTTTACAAAGAAAGGTAGAATTTATTTCTGATATCGAAAGCAGGATATTTGTTCAGGTGGGGAAATTACATATTTCATATTGCCTTTTCATTATTCTTGTCAGCAGCCTCCCACAATAATGTACTTATACATTAAAATTCTTTGAGGCTGAAATAATAATAAACATTCCGTCGAACATTCCATCCATCTGCTGATGGAAATCGACCAGGCTTCAACTTGCATCCAACCCAATTCCCTCTGCGCTCCAGTCCGAGGCAGGCATAACTCGGAACCGAATCGGACGAATTGGAATGACACCGCCGATTAACCGTGCCCGGAACCGCCGCCGCCGCTTTTAAGTCCCGAAGTGGTTTTCTTTTGTTTTGTTCATTCATCCGCGCAGTCCGAAGGGAGGGCGACCGGGGAGAATGCGATAGAAAATGGTACAGCCCGTTTCCCACATGCAGTTCTCGAGGCTCAGGGCTGGCTCGCCCTTCCAAGCTTGTCCCAGAACCGCTGGCCATTTTGGGAAGGCGGAAACCCCTCGACGCCGTCCTCCGCACACTCCACGTCAAAACAAAGTCTAGTCTTCCCGCCNCCCCCCCCCCCCAAAAAAAGAAGGAGAATAACTGTAAAGCTCACCGTCGAGGGGAAAAAAGTAACAACAGTCCGTTTCCCGCGCCCGTAAACCGAGCGAACCCAGCCCTCGGGGAGACCGAGACCAAGAAGAGCTGGCGCTTACCTGTTGGGAGACAGGTTGGCGGAAGGGTTTGGCGCCCTTTTCACCGGGGGAGGGGGGGGGAGAAGAGGGAGACAGCCTCCGCTTCGCCTCAGACGCTTACCCACGCCTCATCCCAGAAACCCCGACTCGGCTGCTGGCTTCGCCGCTGCGTTTGTAACCCCCTCATGTTCGGAGAAGCCGACCCTATAGGAAAGTTGGGTGGAGAAAGTGGAGGAAAAGGAGCAGGTGCAAGCGGTTTGCGCGCCTCCCAACTTGCGGAGTTGGGAAAAGCCGAAAAGGGAGGGAGGGGGTGGAGGGAAAACGGCTCCTGAGAGAGAGAGAGAGAGAGAGAGCGAACGAGCGCGCCCCCGCGTGCGCTCCTCCTCTCCTCCTGGCTGGGCCCTGTGCTCCCGTGCACACGCTGCAAATGAATGTAATGTGACAACTGGCGACCGGTGCCTGGCTGCTGCTGGTTGCCTGGTAGCCTGGCGAAGGGGAGGGAGGGAAGGGGAAAGAATTGCTCTCTTCACGGTTCACTTCCAGAGACTCGGCCCAGGTGAAGGGAAGCAAGGCGCTCTCCGAGAGGGACGTGGCAACCTAGCCCAGCTGTATGCCCGCGAGGGGCTACATTTTCTGAGCTGAAAGGAAAAAAAAAGCCGGCCTGCGTTCATACGCGCATGCATAAACAGTTCATAACTACTGTAGTTTGTTTGGTGTTTTTTTTTGGGGGGGGGGTTACATAGTTAAAGAGGCGAGGCTGGCTTTCTAGTTTTCCATTTCTTTCCCCAATTAGAGGAACTTGACAAAGAGCAGCTGGCCTCATTTGTTTCCTTAACAAGAGACCACTTGAGTTCAGACCTTGGCTTATCTACACTGGGAAATAACCATTATTATGATCTCCAAATAATGCATTGCAAGTAGAGGAAGGACACAGGTGTCTTATAGATTCATTCCTGTTCTTCGTTTTTTTATTCCTACATATCCCAACTCCAATGCTGCAGGTAGTCCTCAAATTACAACAGTTCACTTCGTGACCGTTCGAAGTTAACAATGCACTGAAAAGAATGGCGTGACCTCTTTCACACTTATGACTGTTGTGGCATCCTCAGATTTACATTTGGATGCTTAACAACTGACTCACATTGATGAGCCGAGGTTCTTGCAACTTTCTGACAAGCAAAGTCAATGAGGAAACTAGATTCACTTCACAATTGTGTTACTAATTTAACAACTGCAGTGATTCATTCAACATATGGAGGAGACGGATCCCCAGCACTTTAAAGAAGCTGTTGTCTGCCCTCTTCTTAAGAAGCCATCGCTGGACTCCACCCGGTTGGATAATTTCCCCTTTTTGGGGAAGGTGGTTGGGAAGGTGGTTGCGCAGCTGCTCCAGATCTGGAGCAAACAGATTATCTCGATTCTTACCAGTCAAGATTCAAGACTGGAATTGGGACAGAAATAGCATTGGTTGCACTTTTGGATGATCTCTGGTGGGAGCGGGATGGGGGTAGTGCATCCATCCTTGCTCTACTTGACCTCTCGGCGGCTTTTGATACCATTCACCATGGGATTCTCTTGGGGTGGCTTCAGGGGATGGGAGTGGGAGGCCTTGTGCTGTCCTGGTTCACTTCCTTCCTCTGTGGCCCACTCTCAATGTTGATAGGGGAGAGATCCAGCCCTTATCCACTGCTTTATGGGCTTCGGCGGGGCTCAATACTCTCTCCGCTCCTGTTCAACATTTATATGAAGCCTCTGGGTCAGATCATCCATCACAATGGACTGAGGTATCACCAGTGTGCTGATGATACTCGGCTGTATATCTCAGCTGTGGTGAGTTTTTTTGCTCCTTTTATCTGACAAGAAGGAGCTGACTGACTAAACTCTCTCATAAATCTAGGGATGCTAATGGAAATAGGACAGCAGGGTTTCTGTGTTGTAATTCAACATTGAATCCATCCACTTTTTGCATTTATTCATTTATTCATCTATTAAAAACTATAGATACCTGTAATTGATATACAGGCAACAGAAAACCCTGAAGTTTATTATAGAGGTAGTCCTCATCTTACCACCTGAATTAAGGTAAATTTCTGTTGCTAATGAGACAGATGTTGTCAGTTTTGCCCCATTTTATAAGCTTTCTTGCTGCAATTGTCACTGCAGTTGTTAAGTTAGTAACACAGTTGCTAAGTGAATCTGGCTTCCCTTTTGACTTTGCTTGTCAGACGGTTACAAAAGGTAACCCCAGAACATGGCAATCATCATAAATATGAGCCCATTGCCAAGCGTCTGAATTTGGATCACATGACCATGGCGTGCTGCAGTGGTCTTATGTGGGAAAAACTATCAAGTTACAATTTTCAGTGCCATCGTAACTTAAAATTGTAACTTCAAATGGTCACCAAATAAATAATTGGAAGTTGGGGGCCATCTGAATTTCCTTCCTTGTCTCAAATACTTTCTCTGCATCTCTCTGCCTAAGAAGCCTCATATTCATTAAATTGATATTCTCAGTGTGTTCATTTTTTTTCCTGAAGTCAGTTTTCTTTCTCTTTTGACTGACTTGTGCAGTTCAAGAACTTATCTGACTCACTCTTTCTTCACAATGCAGGAGAACACCTATTATCATAACTTGTCTTTACTCCTTGGCTTATTTTTCTCCCATGCAAGCTGCAGCCTCAGATATTCTTAGAAAAAGTTATAACTTTGATCTTACTGTTTCTGTCTCCACATTTTCCACTGTTTACTTTAATCCCATTTTAGGCATGAAAACCAGCTGGGTGACTTTAGGCCAAACACTCTTTCATCCCAACCCACCTCACAGGGTTGTGGTGGTGAAAATAGGAGCAGGAAGAAGTATTAGGTTTGTTCACCACCTTGAATTATGTATAAAAATAATAAAGGCAGGATAAAAATAAAACCAAGACAATGAACTCATTTTTTTTTTCAGATGATATGTGACATTGTTATGATGATTCTTTATCTTTTCTTTCAATGTTACTTTTCAAGGCACATATAGATACATTAAGTTTAAAAAAAAACAGATATTGGGAGAATCTTGTCTGAATATGCATGAAATGGAGTATAAAATCATGCCTCTTTCATGCTCAATGATCGTGTTCTGGCCCAGCAGCATTCAAGATGATGAAGGAAAAAGTCTATGAACAGGATGACATGCATATGAAATGTGGAGCTTCAGGACATATCTTGTCTGCTCAAATGTCTTCAGTCATGTAGGTGTGATTGGGCATTATAATGAAGGAATATGACAGGCATAAATTGTTAATGTAATCCCACCGCCTCTTTTCCCTAACTTTAGATAACAGGCTAGACTCTTGTTTAGATACAAATCTGATTTTATTTAATTTATCACAGGACTGGCACCAGGAAATACCATAATCAGATATCTGCTGTCACTCCACACTCCAATCAAATCACACTGGTGATTTGGCTGTACTGCTGCTCTTGTTATGTGTGCACTTGTCTTTTCAGAGAGTACAAACATTGACAAAATAGTCTGAATACGAACAACGTGTTATTATTTATTGAGAAATAATTAAGAAATAATTAAGATAATTAAGATTAAATAATAAGATTATGTGAAGAAAATAAAGTGAACGTCTAAGAAACAGAAGGTTATATTCAGCAATCAGTAATTAAGGCTTTCTTGCTAAAGGGCCTCATAACACCTGGAAAGGCAGAATCATGCAATGATTTGTTGGAAAAAAATATTATTTAAACTTCTTTAAGACCCAGTTTTCTTTACTGTGCACAGAATGCATTGCTTTCTTATTGTTTTCTTGAAAATACAGCTAAGATTTGTTCTTCAATAGTATTGTACTAATAAGGTATATTGTGTTTCCTTTCTTTGTAACAGGAGTGTTTGAGACCGGATGCTTTCTAGCTGTTCTGCTTTCATGAGAAATATACTTGTTCCCAATTATTATACCATTCCAGATTTTCCAACAGTCTGAAATAAGTTTATCACTTCAAGAACCAGATGTGGGTGGTTGGTTTAAGTATGGCAAAGGACACATGAAGATCCTTTCAGCTCAGAATAAACCTGCTTGCTGAGAATAATAAAGAATGATAACATTATAGGTAGTTTTTAAAATTGTGATTTTCAGCTGCTGTGATGGGCTGCTAATGTCTAATCAGCAAAGCATTTCAGCATTTAAGTAGCCAAACATCAATACAGCAAGGTAGAAGAGATTGAAAGTGCTGGATAATACGGAACATTCATAAACACATTTCATTATTATCTGTTATATGAGCAATAATTACTTTACATTATGGACAAATTTGCATTTTCTGCTTCGTCTATTCCTGCTACAGGCCACTCACTATTTTCTGAGGCTAGGAACAGCCTCCCACTCCCAGCCCATTACAGATGCCCCCTCTGCTTGTGCTTTCCACTTTGAATTTATGAGGCTAACAAAAAAATAAAATTAATATGCATATACAGATAGTCCTCGACTTACATCAATTCATGTAGTGGCTGTTTGAAGTTACCATGGCACTGAAAAGCATGACCTATGACTATTTTTCACGCTTATGACCATTGCAGTGTCTTCATGGTCATGTGATCAAAATTCAAGCACTTGGCAACAGATTAATATTCATGACGGCTGCAGTGTCCTGCAGTGTCCAAATCACCTTTTGCAGCCTTCTGACACCCATCTACTTCAATCCACTGGAATTTCTGAAGTTAAGTTTAAGTAATAGCCAAGGGGGGTATGGAATTTCCAAAAGTTACAGTGCAAGAAAATATACTGATTCTCATGTGTCAAAGAAATCCTCATTCTCACTGTGTTTTTTAATTATTTATATTACTTATATCCACCATTAAGTCTGTTGTTTTGGGGTTCTCATTTCTGCACCTAGCTACATATTTGACTACTTAATAAATAGTTTGGCTTTATATTTATTACAGACCTCGCTGCAAAAATCTTCTCACATCTTCATTTCTAATTGATATATTACAGTTGTATATACTATCACACTCAGCTATTCTTGGAGATACTTGCCACAGAGAAAATTACCATCTTTGCAGTATTTTATGGTATACTCAGAAGTAATATTCAGCAGGTTCTGACCAGTTCTGGAGAAACTTTAGCAGAAATTTTGAGTAGTTCGGAAAATCGGTAAATACCACCTCTGACTGGCCCCGCCCCCATCTATTTTCTGCCTCCCAAGTCTCAGCTGATCGGCTGGGTCTTCTTTTGTTCTGCACAGGAGAACAGAGCTGGAAAGCAGGTTAGTGGGGTGGGGAGGGAATGGAGATTTTACAATATCCTTCCCTTGCCATGCCCACCAAGCCAAGACAAGCCCACTACATCACAACGCACCCACAGAATTGATGATAAAAAAAATTTGAATCCCACCACTGGGTTTACTGCCATTGCAGCTATGTCCCTTATCCCATGCAATTTCCTACCTGCATCTGTATCTCTACTTTTCCCTCCTGGTTTAGTTGAAAATCTACCCTGTAAAGTTCTCAAGGGTCTGTCAAACACATTTCCCTCACCTAGAGAGGTGAAACCTGCAATGAAATGGAAATTGATGCTTCAGTGGCACACAAGTACATGGTTTATTAATCACTGCCTTCTGTGGAAGATGAGGAAGAAACCTAAGAAAATGGTGGGGGGGAGAGGCACAAGAGAAGATGAAAGAAGTTGACAATACAAACATATAGGAAAGAAAAAGGGACAATCGGCGATATGTAAACTATCCATAAGGAGTGTCTATGGATGCAGTATGCAGTACCTCTAAAGAAAAAACACATTTGAGATACATTTGTATTGTAAAATAAATACATGTACACATTTAGAATATTTCAGTATTATTTTAGATAAACACCAATTCATTTTTTTTTTGTATACCTGCTTTTTTTTTCCTGGCAATGAAATACAAAGTCAATTTGTTAAAATAGCAGTATCTCGGTGCCTCTTATATCTCAAAGGTGTTATATTTCATTTCAAAGTATACTACATTACATGCCTGCTATCTGTTATCTTGGATCCATACTAGTTATATATCAGAGCTATGTAAACATGGGTGCTTGCTTTTGGTTCTAGAGGGTCCAGGCTCTAACCTATGTCTTTCAAAAGGATAAAACAATCATTGGATTTTCTCCAATTGTTGGTATTTCTAGGGTGATTTTTTTTGTCACAATGGATAACCTTCCCATTTACTGCAAGTTGCAAGAGATGTACTTTTGAATATACCTTGAATAATGTTCTGTATGCAAATAACCGGTTTCAAATAATTCATTCTGATTGGGTACTTAGAACGAAAAGGGATTGGTTCCTTTNAACAATTGTCATTGGCTACAAGCCGGCCGGGAAAAATGTATAAAAGACCGGCGCGGCTTGAGCCAATGTTCCTGTTCTACATCCTGGCTTAGAATAAAGACTTTGCTGTTGGAACCCAGTCTCCCTCGTGTTTTTCCGGACAAAACATTACTCACTTTGTAGCTGTTGCTGGATGTGATTAGCTGAATCGGAAAAACACATATTAACACGGATAAGGAGGACTTAAGCTGGCCTCATTCACGAACTGGATGTGAAATTAAAATAAAGTCATGGAGATATAGAAGAAAAGATATTGCCAAGATAGATTATATCTAGGCTAGACATAAAATAAAACATCCAATAGGGAGTTATCCTGGGTATGATCTGAAACTACCATAAGTACTGATAGCTTGAATATGAACCATGATGGTGCAGTGATGAGAATGCAGTACTGCAGGCTAACTCACTGTCACTCCAGGCATTTGAGTCTCACCAGCTCAAGGTTGACTCGCCTTCCATATGAGGACCCAGATTGTTGGGGGCAATAGGCTGACACAGTAAACCTCTTAGAGGGGGCAGTAGAACACTATGAAATAGTATATAAATCTAAGTGCTATTGCTATTTGTTTAGTATCCTGTCACCATACAGATCCTGTATAGAAGGCCAGATCCTGAAGGTGAAACTCAAATTCTCTGGCTACCTAATGAGAAGGAAGGATTCACTGGAGAAGAGCCTCATGCTGGAGAAGAACCTAATGCAGGGAAAGATTGAGGGCAATACAAGAAGGGGATGACAGAGAATGAAGTGGCTGGATGGAGACACTGAAGCAGTAGACATGAGGTTAAATGGACTCCAGAAAATGATAGAGGTAGAGGACAGGAAGGACAGGAAGGCCTAGAGGAACATTGTCCATGGGGTCACGGTGGGTCATACATGATTTTGCAGTTAACAACAACCATACAGATCCCATAACTTTGGAATCACATCAGCCTTTCCCATCATCTCTTTATCCTCTTACCACCACCTCAGGGAAAGCTAAATATTTTGCCATCACATCTCCATGTATTATCATGATAATATACACAACATTCCTAGAATCCAAAGACCGGAATGAACATAAATGAACAATGAAAACAACACAATGAAACTTTGGGAAAGGAGGAAGTATTGCAGCAATGGAACTAAAAGGTTTTTCACACCTCCCTGGACTCTATTCCAAACCCCCACAGTTTGAAAAACCCTGTACTATCTGCTTTTTGCTGATGAAGAAATCTGGAAATCTTGAAAGTTTTCTGCACATTTTTTTGTTTTTACCTAGTAAATTGATCTAGTAAATATTTCCATCCTGAGGCCCAATGTGTAATAGTGGTTAAAGCACTTAACTAAATAGGTTCCATCCCAGTAATAAATATGAAGCCACTGGGTGAATTTGGGGCAGTCCTAACCACCTAACCAGCCTAGAAGTTTGTTCTTGTTGAGATAAAAGTGATGTAATAAATAATATGTATGGCCTAGTTATAGCCAGTAATTTTCTAAAGATGAAGATTAGTAATATGGTAGTGGTATCGTGCAGTACAGTAATGCAATTCAGATACAATATTATCACTTGACTGAAGAATCAGAAGAGACTATATTAACATTTGAGAGACCTCATCAACCCAAGGAATATAGTTTGGGAGCTTTAGCAATAGCAATAGCACTTAGACTTATATACCACTCCACAATACTTTACAGCGCCTTTTGAGCAGTTTACAAATGTCAGCATATTGTCCCCAATTATCATTTTGCTGACCTTGGAAGGCTGAGTCAAACTTTGAGTCTGAGGATTGAACTCCAGGCTATGGTCAGAGTTTGCCTGCAATACTGTATTCTAACAATGGCTCTTTAGTACTATATTTAAGACTAGAAAGACACATTTTGGCAACCAAGAGCTTCTAAGAATGTTCACCTTCTCCATAATTAGAGAACAGCCAATATCCATAATTTTCCTATCATATTTAGAAAGAATCTAAATGGGAAGCTGCATTCTTTATTTGCAGAATTTATCTATGCAGAGAAATAATACAAGCAAGCTGTTCTTCATCCCTCCAGTCATTTTCTAGTAAGTTTTACTTATAATAAGCCTGATTCGCTCCACTTCTATAAGTCACTCATCACCGAATCTAATTTTTATCCTTTTGATAACATTAAAACTCTTGCCTGACTTGATTTTCCTGCTTATATAAACAGACTCCACCAAATTATTGCTCTCTTTTCTTTCCTGCCAGGCTTCTAATTTTTTTAGGAAATTGCAATGGAAAAAACTGTTCAGAAGAGCCAACTGGCTGATGGGAGAAACACAGAGGGATCCATCCCCCTTTTTTCATAACCTTGCTGTCTAATGGTTTTTTTCAGTAAAGTGAGTTACCATTATTATTATTATTCAGTTAAATTGAGAATCCATAATAATAAAACTGGGAAAAGAAATAGAAGTAGAGTCTTGATTCTTAGGAGTTGAAGGTAGTTCTTGACTTAATGGAGCCCTGTCCATTAGAGTCATAAGTTGTGATGGAAATACAATGGGTCACCCACATGACCACCCCAATTTTATAACCTTTTTCAGCAATCACTAAATGGTTATAAACCAGCTGCTGCAATCATTAGGCAAATGCCACAGTTCAAGATGGGCTTTTTGGGCCAAAAAGTGGAAGTAAAACCATTGTAAAATGAAGTCACATGACAGTGGGACTCTGGAGTAGTCTATTGTAAGTTTGACTGATCATTAAGCTACCAAGCTACTGGTCATAAGTCAAGGACTACCTTTAAGTTTAGTTTACTTTATTGTCATTGCACCTCATACAATGAAATTAAATGCCATCTCCAGTATGCATTATAACTATAAAAATAAAACACAAACACACATCCTTCGCATTCTATACAACTGAATTGAAAACCAGATATTGCATTAATATTGCACTATACAGTAGAATTCAATATAGTTACTGCCCTGGGATAGAAACTGTTTTTCAGCCTATTTGTCCTTGTTTTTAATATTCTGTACCATCTGCCAGATGGTAATAGTTCAAAAACAGGGTTCCCAGGATGAGATGGATCTTTGAGAATTTTTTGAACTTTCTTAAGGCAGCGGGAGCTATAAAGCTCTTACAAAGAGGAAAGAGGGCAACCAATGATCTTCTGGACAATGACGTTAACCCTCTGGAGTGCTTTCTTACCTGCCACTGTGCAATTGGCATACAGAAGTGCAGTATGTTAAAATGCTTTCTATGGCGTAGCGGTAGAAGGTCACCAGCAGTTTTTCACTCAGTTGTTATTTTCTGAGAAGTCTCAGGTAATATAATCTCTGCTGGGCCCTTTTGACCAGGGCTGCAATGTGAGTGCCCCAGGTCAGGTCCTTTTTTATGATAACACCCAGAAACTTAAAACTGACCACTTGTTCACTCGATCTCTTTTGACAAACAAAGGCTGGATATCTGAGCTATCCCTTCTATAGTCCACTATAAGCTCCTTGGTCTTATTGGTGTTAAGGACGAAATTATTGTCTCCACACCACACCTTATAATAAATTCAGTTGTATCCACTCTTTGTGATATATTTGCTTTGCATTGTACTGCTGGTTTAATTTTCCCATTTTTCCCTTTTACGTAGCACCTAGAATCAAATTGTTTGAGTTGGATGATAAAAAGAAAGAATGAAAGAAAGAAGGAAGAAGAAAGAAAAAAAGAAAGAAAGAACACAAAAAGACAACTGGCAGGGGCTCAACACTCATACTGAACCAGCATGGACCTTCAGTGTATCATTTGTGGAGGAGACATATGATTCTGCAGGGATGGGGGTGAGGATGGGGACAATGTTCCTTTTGAGTTGTATGTCATCATGGAAAAAGATGTAGGATATGTCCATATGGCAGAACTTTTTGCTCTTAGAGTGGGGACATACTCTTTCCCCATGATCATTCTCATACTTTAAGCCAGTCACTAACCACACGTCTTGTGCTTTGTGAAAATAATTTAAAATCTAAATTCTCCATTTAGATGCAATGGCTGGTCTAAGGTGAAATCCAAGGGCCAAATTATTTGCAATGTGTGTGCAACTGAGCACCAGCTGATGAATTGTTCACATGATAATCATCCCCCCAAGGTCTTCACCTGCCTCTTGACTGAAAGAGAAAATGATCCAAGGGGCATCGCCTATGAAAAAGGATACTGGGAGGAAAATCTCAAGAATTCTCACTACATACTGAAATCAGAGGCCCACAAAATAATTACTTAGCTCTAAGTTTTGGAATAATTATTCATGGAGCCATTCTTTGAATTTTTTTAATGACTAAGCTTTATTTTTCTCACCTGGCTATTCCTTTCAGTGCCATTTGGTGTACTAAGTGCTGGGTTAATGGTTGGAATATTAATACAAGGCTAAATTAAATAGTCTCAATATGCTTTGCCTGATGATTAAGTCATCCTCTTCCTTGCTTAAACGAACAGAACCACTCTGTAGTGTTCAGAGCAGAGTTTCTTAATCTTGGCCATTTTAAGATGGGTAGACTTCAACTCCCAGCATGATGGATGGGGAATTCTGGGAGTTGAAATCCACCCATCCTAAAAGGCCCAAGTTAACAAATGCTTGTTCAGAATAGTTGAAGTGAGAGCTTTTTATTCTTTTTTTTTTGGTGACAGATAGAAATATCTGTAAGTGTCCCAGATCCAAAACACACTAAGCATTCTGCTCACAGCATCAGATGCCAGGAACATTACCACTGCAGATCGACCAGCTTGCAGAAAGATAATGAAATAAAAAGAGAGACAGAACATTGGGATTTAAACTAGGCCACAAAGTTATTAAACATCTTATGAGAAACATCAGAGAGAGGTTTTCACCTGATGACCTGGTGCACAGAGAGATTGGTGCACCAGCTAGCTGCAGTGCCTCCTGCCCCCTCTTCCTGTTTTAAGCCCAAATGAGTTCCGAAGATACCAGAATGTTACTTCAGATGGAAGGAATTATACAATAGCCTCAAGAGGCCTTCAACACTGTGGAGATCAACCTGCTTCTTTGTTACTGAGACTTGAAAGCTCCAAACATATATTTATGAAGCTTTTCCCCAAGCTGAATTCAAACTCTCCCTAGCTTCTATTGGCCTGAAATTTGCTGTTCCCAGTACTTATCGCTATCAAATGTCTATTGTCCTGATTCCCAAGTCAGTGGAGTTTCCTGACTCCCATCTGAGACAATACAGATCAAAACTTAGTCAATTTTAAGACCCTGAGCCTGAGGCAACCCTTGGAGAGCAACCAAATAAAGAAGGTAATGCCTTTATAACCCTGGTGGGTTAAGAATGGGCTAAAGTTATCTTACTCATAGGCTGGGGAAAAAAAGGATGCAATATTATAGGAATGTGGCAGAAAAAAAGAGACTGTTAGTGTTATGTATGGAACTTGGTAGGCTCCAAATTCCCTATTCTGATTGGCCGAAAAGGCCATTCTCGGATTGGCCATTAGAGAACCAATCCGATTGGCCTGCCTGACCAGCGGGAACATTTAAAGTGGTGTCATTGGCCACAAGCCGCGAGCAAGCTGCTATAAAAAGGGCTGCCACAGCTTGGGCTCTTGTTCCGTTACCATTGCTTTACTGAGTTAAATAAAAGAGTTGTTGTTGGAACCCGGTCTCGCGC
>BHFT01076822.1:0-18349 GCA_004320025.1 Laticauda laticaudata | reverse complement strand
TTTGCACCAAGACAAATTCCTTGTGTGTCCAATCACACTTGGCCAATAAAGGATTCTGTTCTGTTCTGTTCTATAAGGGGCAGTAAATCAGAAAGGGGCAGTTCAGAGCCTTAGAAGCACTAAGCAGCTCTGTCGGTTATTTTGTCCTTTTACCTCCTATTCTAGTTCGTCTGAGGGTCAGGCTTAAGGGCAGATTTTAGTTAAAATCATAAATGTAAAGAATCATTTTTATTCAATGATTCTTCTCCAATCATCCCTCTCTTCTTTGTTCTTTCTTCCCTGTCTCTCTCTCTCTCTCCCCTTCTTCCCTTCCTAATGTTCCCTTCTCTTCTCTCCCTTTCTCTCCTTCCTTCCCTCCTTCTCTACCCATACTTCCTCCTTCCCTCCCTTTTCCTTCTTTTTCTTTCTTCCTCTGACCTTCTCTTTCCTTCCCTCCTTTCTTCCCTTTCTTCCATCCTCTCCCTTTCTCTCCTCCCTCCCTCCCTCCTTCTTCAGCCAACACTCCTTCCCTTTCTCTTCTCCTACCTGACGTTCCCTTCTCTTCCCTCCTTCCTTCCCTTCCTTCCCTCCTCTCCCATTCTCTTCTCCCTCCCTTTCATCTTCTCCTTCCTTCCTTCCTCCCTTCCTCCCTCCCTCCCTCCCTGTCATAAAGCTGAGCTCTTCTTTCTCTGAAAAACAACTAATCCATCACACCATTCTTATCTTCTACTCCTCTGCCTCATACCTGCCCTCTCCAATCAGCTGACCCAACGTACCTGCTCCTCCGTCATGGCTTCATCCATCCCTTCTTCTTCCACCACAAAGCCCTCCTTCAGCTTCAGGTATTCCTCGTATTCCCGCCTCTCCTCTTCCTCCTTGGCCTTCTTCAGCTCTTCCTCCTGTGCAGAGGGAGGGAGGCTCAGATGAGTTTATGCTTCTCGTATATAAAAGGGCTGTTGGGTTAGCCTTTCCCAACCCAAGGCTGGACTCCAACTCCCAAGATACTCAGCTACTATAAGGCCAGACCTTTAAAGCCAACTACACCAGGATTTTTTCCATTCTGCCCACTGTTTATAAATGGCTGTTGTATTGCTTTGTTTAGTGGCAGTATTCTTAACCAACATCCAGGTTGTTAAAGAGTTTCTCAAAGCAGCTCAGTGAAAAGGCAAGAGAGTCCCTATGCTCAGAATAAGAGACATGCTAAGAAAGGAGGAAGGGAGAGAGGCTAAATACCCCAGAAAAAAGTGATAAATGTTAATTCTGCATCAATAAATTAAAGACAGCCCTTTTCTTCTACCACAGTCCTCCTATTTTCCCCACAAGAACAACCCTGTGAGTTGGCCTGGGCTGAAAAAAAGTGACTGGCCCCAAATCACTCAGCTGGCTTTCATGCCTAAGGCAGGACTAGAACTCACCGTCTCCTGATGATTGGCCCAAAGTCACCCAGCTGTCTATCATTCCTAAGGCAGGACTAGAATTCGCCATCTCCCACTTTCTAACTTGGTACCTTGACCCTGAGACCCAATTAATCAAGGAACTCCCAAAGACAAAAACCTCCACCCACACTGGCAGGACGAACAACTTATACAAATGGGAAGGAAACCCCACCCTCGCTAGCCCTGATGATGTTACTTAGTTGGGTGATGAAATGTCTGCAGATAAAGTTCCAAGCTCAGAGAGACTCCAACCCTGAGCTCAGATAAGCTCTTCTGTGGAAATATAGAAGAGAAACCCATCCCGGCTTCGGCTATTTTGGGCATCCCAACTTGGTTCCAACATCATCTCTCACAGCTCACCTTCCTGTCCTCCTCCTGCCGCAGCCGTTCTTCTTCCAAACGCCGTTCTTCATCCCGTTTTTGTTCCACTTTCTTTCTTTCTTCCCGTTCAGCCTCTTCAGCCTTTGGACAGGGAGAAGGGGGAGAAAATCAAGAGTGTGTTTGTTTGTGTGGGTGAGGCACTCATCCCACTCTATAAAGCCTTAGTAAGGCCACACCTAGAGTATTGCATCCAGCTTTGGTCACCACATTATAAAAAAGATGTTGAGACTCTGGAAAAAGTGCAGAGAAGAGCAACCAGGAGGATGAGGGGACTGGAGGCTAAAACAGGCAGGCTCATACTATCTACTTACTGTATCCACTGGTTGAGGAACTGGCCTGGCCTGGTCCATGCTCGGCAACGCGAACAGGATCCAGGGGAGACAGCTGACTGAAGCGACTTCCTAATACCTTGAGGGGCGGCCCCCAGAGAGGAGGAAAGGCGCGGGTCAAGCGGATATTTCCAAGGCCTCACCTGAAGGCCGCAGACAAGAATACTGACTGGAAAGGCTGACTACTCAAGGAGAGAGACCCTTCAACACCCTGGCAAATCCACTCTATCTTTTTTTTTTTCTATGACAGTGCGAGAACACTTAGTAACCAGCACTGGAACAGACGTTGCCCTTGCAGAAGCTTGTTGGAAGCCTCATTCTAAATGGAGGCTTTCAAGCAAAAGACTGCGACTGCCTATCTGCCAGAAATGGGATCTGTGCCTTGTCGCGATCGTCCTGCCGGTGGGCAGTGCCGCGGTATGTATGCGCACTTAGATGGCCTAAACAAGCGTCCCTATCCCACCTCTAAGCTAATTCTGCAATCTTATCCCAAGATGCCGCATCAAAGGCCCTGGAGGCTGAAACATACAATGAATGTGACAGCAACTGCCGGCTTGCGCATAGTCGTTACTAAGAGAAGCGACCAGGCGGCAGACCATAATAGCCGGGCTCCTTCCAGATATCTCCAGGGCAGGCAGGAAGCGCGGGTCAACCGCCCCTATTTTCCAACTGTACCGGAAGGCCCTGGCTTCTCCTCTCTTACCGTCCCCCTCACGCAAGGAATCGGGTATTCTAACACGATTGCCTTGACAGCACGGCAGACCCTACCACCGCCTTATCCACCGCGGCATCTCAGGATACGTCTCGCCACAACAAAATTTTCTACAGCCTCGTCGCCTCTTACGGGCCAGACAAGGAATAATGCGTGGCAAACTGCAACAAATGCCCGAGCTTTCAAAGAAGAGCCTGGACTATCCATCTGTCAAAAATGGCATGAGCGGTCTCCTGCTTGCGTGCCGGGGATATAGACTAGATGACCGTACAAAGGTCCCTTCCAACTTGAATTATCTGTGTTTGGAAAAACTCCCTCCTTCTTGGAGCACATCTCTCAATAATGTTTTAAAAATAGCTTTTTTTCCCCGACACAGAAGCCAAAAAAAAAAAAAAAGTTACAGGACGGCGGAACCACCAGTGGCCTGAGATCTAGAATGGATAATCCTCAACTTTACGACTGGCAATTAAACCCAACATTTCTGCCTGCTGAGAAAGGCATTAAGTATTTTGCCCGCATGTTTATGCATATTTTTGCCATGTTGCGTTAAGAGAAGCACTGCACTTGTCCTGTACAACAGTTTGTTACAGTGCACAATTCAAAGTTATTGAACTTGGATGCTGCCGCTAAGAAAAAAAAAAGGGGGGGGGACTTCCATTTCATGACCAATGCCCAGCAACGCCCATAGAGACTGTGATCAAAATTCTGACACTTCAAAACGGTTCATATTTGCTGACCGTACCGCCAAGCCGTCCTGCGGGTGAGAGAGGTGTCATGTGCATCCCCTTGACAAGTGAAGTATTCAACTTAACAACCGCCATTAGTAACTTATCAACTGCCATGAGCACAACCGCCCGTGCGCAAGGTAAGGCGGGCGCTAAACAATGCGGCTTTGTTAAGGCCGGATTAAGACAATGTCTCACTTAGCCGACAGAAATCCATTGAGTAGTCGCTAAACGAAAACCCTACCTGTACTTAAAAATTCCCAGCGACTTGCCTATACAAAGCAGAATTTCTTCTGCCTCTACGCAACAATCCACATTTTAAAATTTGTGACTTGCTCATGCCCGTTTTGGACCTCTTGATTCCAAGGGGCGCAAGAGATGACAGCGCATACGAGTGCGAGTGTGGCTCTGGAAGAACCAGGCGAAGGGCCAACAAGGTCCGGCCTGAGCAGTTCAGAGGAAGACCAGCCGGCCCACCCCCTCTTCATCTCTGGCCGCACGCGATGGGAGGAATGGCAGAAAGAAGCCACGTGGTCCGTTCATGGCGAGAATGAAACAAGCCCTGATTCCCTTCAATTAGCTGCCATCTGGTCGAGCAACAGAACTATAAGGAGGCCGGCAGCTCGAATCAGCTCTTTTCACAGCTCCTGCGCCCTGGAAACAAAGTGTGCCCATTATCTGGCAAGCCCTTTATCTGGGCGCGTTGGTGGCCCCATCCCTCCCAACTGTGCGGCTGCTTGCATTATCTTGCTAAAGTCTGCCCAATTATATCATCCTGCGCCGCTTATATTACCTTCAGTGTGGTTTGTGCTTGGGCTTTTTTTAATATTGTCCTTCTTATTATCTCCTTTACTTGGCCGTTCGCCGACTGCATTTCGTTTCCTTCGTAGACTGTTTTTGGAAGAGTTTGACCTCCAGCTGAGGATAATTGGACATTGGGGGCCAAGTTGGAGGCATTAAAGGGTGTTTATTCTATTTTTGTGACTTTGTTATTTTTGTGTCATGCCCCGGGGTCATCACAGTGACTTAAAACAAAAATATAAATAATGGTTCCATTTCCCTATGGCTGGGAATTGTGTTCCCTTCTCTTTACACCATGATGCATTCTCTAACTCGGTCCCTTCTGAGTTTACTAGGACTACAACTCCCAGGATCCCTAGGGGAACGATCCAATCGAAGAATGCTGATTTATAAAATGCAGGGGGAGACTCACCTCTCTCTGAGCTTTCCTTGCCTGCTTCTCCTCTAACTTCCGCTGTTTCTTTGCTCCAATCTTTCCGGAAACTTGGAATTCAGCCGGTTCGGCTCCATCGTCTTCTTCTAGTGTAACAATGGTTTTTGGAGAAGGAAAAAAGAAAATGGAGAAGGATCATCAAAAGTGCTAGAAGGGAAGGGTGTGTGTGGAATGATGGAGGAGGAGAACGACGACTACTCCAGTGGAGTCCTTGGAGCCCTCGGAGATTGTTTCCTTACAGACGTTTCATGACCCAACTAGGTAACATCATCAGGGCTAGAGGAAAGTGGGGTTTATAGAGAGGAGGAGGAGGAGGAGGAGAACAGAGGATCCTTGGTGCTGAGGTTGGTTGTTTCCTGACAGACATCTCATGACCCGACTAAGTAACATCATCAGTGCTAGAAGAGAATAGGGTTTGCTTTCTGGCTTACCCTGTGAGCGTTTGGTGGAATGTTCACCAGAAACCACCAAAAACAGCCCCCATCAACAGTGCCAGGGCAAGCCATAAGTATGTAAACAGAGAACAATCCCCCTCCTCCCTTTTAATGCTGATGATGTGTTACCTGGTTTGGCTCACGAAATGTCTGCTAGAGCAGTGGTCGCCAACCAGTGGTCCGCAGGGAAAATTTTGGTGGGCTGCAAAGAAATGTCCTCCCCAAGCAATTAATC
The DNA here is from genome assembly GCA_004320025.1 of Laticauda laticaudata. Taxonomy (NCBI): domain Eukaryota; kingdom Metazoa; phylum Chordata; class Lepidosauria; order Squamata; family Elapidae; genus Laticauda; species Laticauda laticaudata. Next base: position 12,884 of record BHFT01076822.1, on the reverse strand, counting down.
CAGGCTGCGCGGGAACACAAGGCTGTGTCGCCCACATGGCCCGTGGGAACACAAGGCTTGCGTCGCTTGCATTGCAAACATGAGGTAGTGAGGGGAGGAGGAAAAGGGTGGAGTGGGGAAACATGCCCAATCACCCCACGCACCTGGCCTGGTCACCGGGCTGCTTCTTTCTGCGTCTTTCTTCTTCTGCTTTTGGCTGCATGCAACGAAAGCAGCGAAAGTCTTTCTTTCTCTCCCCCAAACTCTGCCAGAAATGAGTCTTTGGGGCCCTGCAAGGCCTCCTGCTCCAAAAGGCTGCGCCGGCGAAGACTCATTTCTGGCGGAGTTTGAGGGAGAGAAAAAAAGTCTTCAGCTGCTTCTGTTTTCCTTGCATGAAGCCAAAAGTCTCTCCTGTCTCTCTCTCTCTTTCCCCCTGAGAACGGAGCTGGAGATGGTACCCTGCGATCCCAAATCAAGAACGATCGATCGGTACGAAAACAGGGTGGGGGATTTTCCAGCAGACTTTTTGGGGGATTTTCCCAGGGTCTCTGGTTTGCAGGATTTAAAATTATGAGTTTGGTGGTCCCTGAGGTCCAAAAGGCTGGCGACTCCTGTGCTAGAAAGCAACCCAGCTCTGGGAACACCAAACCTGTTTGCATCCGCTAATAACCAAGCTTAAAAATTTTTAAAAATCCCTTTATTTACTGGAGTGTTTAACGTCTCTGGATCAAAATCAAAAACACCCCTAATTGCCTGAGTACCCAAATGCTGCAAAGCAGAAATGTAGTGAAGTATCAAAGGGAGTGCCATTCCTTGAGCATTAAAGATGCTCCAAAATTGGATAAAAAAATAAAAACCACTGTAAACTTGGATGGGTATCTAACTCGAAAGAAGTGATATTGCCTTCTCAAATAATAACATTGGCCAACTGATTTGGGTCTCTAACTTAAGTAGCCCTGGCTCCTTTATCCATCTTTTTTTTTCCTGAGCTGAAAAATGCCACCTGTAGCCTTTGAGAAAACTTCAAGGAAGACGGGTAAATTTGATAGAAAAGAGAAGCCAAAGGCTGCCCTGAAAACATCAAATTCCCCCGATTTCCCCTTTCTTCTTCTGATTTTATTCTTTTTTCCCTAGAAACGCAAATTTTGCACTTCAAAAACATCCATCCGGGTTGAAAAGTTCAGGCTTCTCAACCGAGCCGCACAAAAGCAGCCGCTGTCAATTCCGCCGTGGGCCATGTTGGGAGAGCAGAAACAGAAAGGGATGCCGGGCTCCTTCAAAGTGGGGAGGGGAGGGGAGAGAGAAGCATCAGGAAAGGAAAAGCAGGAGGGGAGAGGAGGGAAAGGGGGAGAACGCCTATCGAGACTGGCATACAAATTGTGAGTTGCTGCTGCCTTCCCACCCCCGGAGGTGTGCGTGTGGAAAAGCTAGGGGGGATTTTCATGCTGATAACATTTCCCCAATAAGAAAATGGATGCAATTGGCAAAAGTCAGGTTTATGTAGGGGTGGAAGGAGGAGATGGTGAGTTTTCCTCACTGTGGAATGGCTGGGTGACTATGGGCCAACCATCAGGAGATGGGCAAGTTCTAGTCCCATCTTAGTCATGAAAGGCAGCTTGGTGACATTTGAGGAGATGGTGAGTTCTAGTGCTGCCTTAGCCATAGAATAGAATAGAAATACAGAATAGAATAGAAATACAGAATAGAATAGAATAGAATAGAATAGAAATACAGAATAGAATAGAATATAGAATATAGAATATAGAATATAGAATATAGAATACAGAATATAGAATAGAACAGAACAGAACAGAATTCTTTATTGGCCAAGTGTGATTGGACACGCAAGGAATTTGTCTTGGTGTAAATACTCTCAGCGTACATAAAGAAAAGGTACATTCGTTAAGAATCAAGAATCATAACGTACAACACTTAATGATAGTCATGGGGTACAATGAGCAATCAAACCATACTAGGAAACAGTCAAGTGGGAGGGGATGGGTGACAAGGAGTGGTGAGAAGATTAACAGTAATAATAGTGCAGACTTTGTAAATAGTTGGACAGTGTTGAGGGAATTAGTTGCTGGGCAGAATGATGGCGTTCAGGGGGAAAAAGCTGTCCTTGTGTCTAGTTGTTCTGGTGTGCAGTGCAGCCCTGTGGCATCATTTTGAGGGAAGGAGTTGAAACGGTTTATGTCCGGGATGTGAGGGGTCTGTAAATATTTTCACAGCCTCTTTTTGACTCAAGGTGCAGGATGCAGGTCTTCCATGGAAGGCAGGTAATTGTTTTTTCTGCAGTCCTCATTGCCCTCTGGAGTCTGTTTTCTGTCCTGTTGGGCTGCAGAGCCAAATGAGACAGTTCTAGAGGTGCACATGACAGACTCCATCATTCCTCCGTAGAATCGGATCAGCAGCTCCTTTTGGGCACTTTGAGCTTCCTGAGTTGGCGCAGAAAGAACCTTCTGACTTTGGGCCAATCACCAGGAAATGGTGAGTTCTAGTCCTGCCTTAGGCATGAAAGCCAGCTGGATGACTTTGGGCCAATTACCAGGAGACGGTGAGTTCTAGTCCCTCTTTTGGCATGAAAGCCAGTTGAGAGATTTGGGGCCAGTCCCTCTCTCTCTCAGCCCTTTCCACCTCACTGATCTGTTGCTGTTGTGGGGATAACAGGAGGAAGACGACGTATGAGGTGTGTTCGCCACCTTGAACTATTTGCCAAAATAATATAGGCAGGATATCAATCAATAAAATAAGGAGCAGGCAAACATCAATTTTAAAACCTGGACACCAAGGAGCTGCTACGGTACCTTCCGCTGCCTCCTCAGCCTGCTGCGAGCGTCGCAGGGCCACTAGCCTGTTTCTTCGGTGCCTGGGCATCCCTTCGCCCCGCTCGCCCGCGAGGGGCTGGGGTCGGGCGGCTGCTGCCACATTCTGACGGTGTTCCTCATCACCTAGATAAGAAAAGGAAGGGGTTTTATGGTGCGCTGCAGATAAATGAGGGGCAGTTTGGTGTAGTGGTTAAAAGCACAAGGCTAGAAAACAAGAGGGCCCTTCTCGCTTTAACCCTTTTTTCTTTTTCAAGAGGCAACTGGACTTTCTGGGTTTTTTTTTTCTTTGAAGACGTTTCACTTCTCATCCCAGAAGCTTCTTCAACTCTGATTGAATCATTCCCCACCATCCGGTCAGAGCTGAAGAAGCTTCTGGGATGAGAAGTGAAACGTCTTTAAAGAAAAGAACCCCAGAAAGTCCAGTTGCCTCTTGAAAAAAAAAGAAAAGAAAAGAAAAACCACCTTTGTGACAACCATCACCTGGATGACTGAGAATCTCTACAAACTTCCTGCCAGTTGGAACAATTAATCAGAGGAATGGGAGTTGCCTTCAGCAGTTATGGCTGCCCCATCGCTGGAGGTTTTCAAGAAGAGATTGAACAGCCATTTGTACTCCAAACCTGGCCACTTTTAAGACTTGTGGACTTCAACTCCCAGGATTCTCCAGCCAGCATAGCTGGAGAAGTCCACAAGTCTTAAAGTGGCCAAGTTTGGGGACCCCTGGTATTGGGCCTTTTCTTTGAGCAGGGGGTTGGACTAGAACAGTGGTTGCCAACAAGGGAGCTGAGGACCACTGGTGGTCTGTGAGAAAATTTTGGTGGTCCGCAGAGAAATGTCACCCACAAAGCACCCCCAAAAACAATTAATTCAGGATGTGTGCACTGCCCACATGGCCCATAAAAGGCCATGAAAGGCTTGTGTTGCTTGCATTGCGAACAACATGAGGTAGTGAGAGGAGGGGGGAACTTGCCCCACTCACTCCATGCGCCTGGCCTGGCCATCGGGTCGCTTCTCTCTGTTTCTCTCTTCTTCTGCTTTTGGCTGCATGCAAGGAAAGCAGCCAAAGTCTTTCTTTCTCTCCCCCAAACTCCGCCAGAAATGAGTCTTTGGGACCCTGAAAGGCCTCCTGCTCCAAGAGGCTGTGCTGCAGACTCGTTTCTGGCAGAGTTTGTGGGAGAGAAAGAAAGACTTCTGCTGTTTTCCTTACATGAAACCAAAAATCTCTCTCTCTCTCTCTCCCACCAATGTCAGCAAGCCACCGTCAGTCAAAATTCTCACATCTCACAAAGACACATTTCTGGCGGAGTTTGGGGGAGAGAAAGAAAGACTTCTGCTGCTGCTGCTGCTTTCCTTGCATGAAGCCAAAAGTCTCTCTCTCTCCCCCCGAGAACGGAGCTGGAGACGGTATCGTGCGAACCCAAATCCAGAATGATCGATCAGTATGAAAATGGGGTGGGGAATTTTCTTGAAGACTTTTTGGGGGGGATTTTCCCAGGGTCTCTGGTCTGCGGGATTTAAAATTATGAGTTTGGGGTTCCCTGAGATCCAAAAGGTTGGCGACCCCTGAACTAGAAGACCTCTAAATCACTCCATAAAAACACTTATCCAGACCACAGCAACATCACCCCCATCCCCAACATCAGTGCCATTTAGATTCTTCCTTTAAAAAAATCATTTTAAAAGTGTCTTGTTTTGGCACCGAATAGAAACTAAGACACCCTCTGAATAAGACATTCTGTTAAATGGATGTCTCATTAGGCAAAGTCTAAATCTAACATACAGACAACCTGGGGAAAAAAATATATTGTTGCCAAGGTAATAAAGATTATTGTGATCATGTTCACTATGATCCTTATTCATATATAATAGGCATATTAATTTCTGCAATTATATTTTACTTATATTCATACCCATTTTTCTTTTGCACAATTTCCTCCTCCTGCTTTATACATATATTTTAAAATGGGCCAGATTAATTGATGAAGCAAAGTAATTTGTCATTAAAACGGCAGGAGGAAAAAATGCAAGAGTAAAAATTTCTCGTCGCTCATGTTGCTCTCCAGGATACGTCCTTGGCAGAAAGCTTGAGTGGGGTAGCCTGTTTTTCTTTTTTAAAAAATGTGGGTTTTTTAATTAAATATACTTTAGAAAACATTGAACGTAGTGGAGTTGTTTTGATATAACTTTTGGTTATCATTCTAGTGAAAATGTAATAGAATATAGATCTTATATACATTATATAAGCACATATCTATACACATATATACATTTATTCATCCTTCTTTACATCTTCCAACACTCTTGGAATAATTTAAGTCTCATGATCACAGATCTTAACAATTCTGTTCAATCTTGAACCCTTCCTTTCTGTCCCCACCAATAGTAAAATTGATTCCAAATGATATAATATTCCGATTCATCCTTATTTTTCATCTCTAGTGTTAGCCTATCCATTTCCATGCAAGTCAAAATTTTATTTATTACTTCATCTTCACTAGGAATTTCTTTTTCTTTCCACTTCTGGGCAAATACCATTCTTGCCGCAGTGATGATGTGTATTATCAAATAGAACTCTTCCTTATATTTTTTTGGTATTTGATATATATATATTTTCCAACCAACATATTTATTAAAAATCCATTTTTGTGCTGTAGTACAGTTTGGAGCTAAGCACTCTGTGCATTTCATGAAGCTGCAGCTTATGAAATCTAAAAAATAATAATAGTGCCATCAGCAACTCCATTTCAAAATATTCACACAGAGAGAGAGAGAGAGAGAGAGAGAGAGAGAGAGGGAGAGAGNAGAGAGAGAGAGAGAGAGAGAGAGAGGGAGAGAGGGAGGGAGGGAGAACTGGGTTAAACTCAGAATTACACAGAACTCAGGTTTTTTTTTTCTGAACAAAGAGGAAAAACAGAATTGCAGAAGCTTGTTGTGGTTTGCTGGGAGCTGATAGCAGAATGGGGGCCAGTCTGAGAGTCTGGGGAGGACGCAGACAAGGGTCCTGTGTCCGATGCTGGGATGGGGCCAGGACCATCTGGGAGTGGGGTGCTGCCTCTGGAGCCTTTGGAGTCTGGCAGCAATGAGGCAGAAGAACAAGAGGAGCCTGTTCCCAATGCATGTATGTACAGAGCTGCTAGATGGTGAGAGCAGCTGAAACAAAAGGGGCAACTTGGGAGTAAGGCTGGAAGGTTATTGCCCCTCCCATAAGAGTTAAAAGTCAGGCAAAGGTAGAGAAACCTTTTCAGGAAGCAAAGGCGTTCACTCTATTCGGATTAATCCTTGAAGCTCCATATGGACTTTGTACTTCAATTGGGTTTTTATAGTTCATTTGGCACTTTAGTTGTTGGCAGCAACTCAAAGAAGAGAAAGGTGGATGCTTATCTCGAGGGACTGTTTGGGACTCATTACAGGCTGGGAATGAATTATTTGAAATAAAACAAGAGTTGTTTGGACTAAGCGTGTGCTTAATTACGGTCTCTGGAAGCCTTGATCAGAACAAGGCTTAAGTGTGGTCTACTCACGATTCAACACCACTATCCAAAAGATTAGATCCATTAATTCAACCCCAGGGCAGAAGAACGTGCCAAACTATACAGATAGTCCTTAACTTACAACAGTTCGTTTAGTGACTGCTCAAAGTTACAACGGCATTGAAAAAAGAGACTTATGACTGTTTTTCAGAGTTACCACCTTTGCAGCCTCCCCATTGGTCACGTGATCCAAATTCGGATCCTTGGCATCTGACTTATACTTACAACCATTGCTGTGACCCCAAGGTCACATGATCCCCTTTTGCGACCTTCTGACAAGCAAAGTCAATGGGGGAATCCAGATTCACTTAACGACCGGGTGACTAACTGATCAGCTGTGGTGATTCACTTAACAACCGTGGCCAAAAAGGTCGTAAAACGAGGCAAAACTCACTTGACAAATGTCTCACTTAACCACATAAATTTTTGGTTCAATTGTGGTCATAAATCAAGGACTAGCCTGTACTAGGAGTAATGAGCAAAGTGATGCTTGCATGGGTGAAAATAAATACTTTTTCCTCTGGTTCAATATATCCATATGCCTATATCTGTCTGTCCGTCCATCCATCCATCCATCCATCCATCCATCCATCTAATCTATCTATCTATTGATTGGTGTTTCTAATATCTTCTGTCTGTTTTGTGGTTTTTGTGTCTTGATTGGCTGGAAACATTGTGTTTCTATATTGGAGGCTTTTAGTGCAGCTTGGCTCTGAGTAAAAGGACGGCTATCATTTGTTCGGAAGCTACGTTTCATCTGGGTGCCTGGTTGGGGGGTGTTTAAGCTGGAGGTATCAGGGGAGATCTGTTTGTGTCCAGGTGTTTGCCTGGCTTGTGGTGTGGAGATCTTTCTATTTGAGAGTGCAGGCTTCCAAATGATTGACGTTTCTGGTGGAGGTCATGCTCTTTATTCAATATGCTTTAGGTCTTTTTTTCAATCGTCCATGGCTTCTCTGATAATCTGTGGCTGCGGGTTCTATCAGTGCTAGATTGGAATATTATAGTAGCCATTGAAGTTGATGTTGTGACCTGTGGGTTTTTCATGTGTTGGAACTATGAGGAGGTGTGTTGCCAGCTTTTAGCTGCATTTTTGTGTTCATCAGGTGGGTACTCTTTCTTCGATTGGGTCCTGGTCCAAGTGTATGTGGCCGGGCATGAATGCCGCAGGGTGTCATATTGTCCGTTCGGTATTCCAGGTCAATTTATCTATGGCGGTTTTGCTCTGCAAGGATTGGCTAGCCATATTTTGTCTGTGTTTTGAAGACCGCGAGTCAGTTGGATGTGATGCCTGTTCGTCAGGTATCTTACTGATTGTTGTCTGTGTAAACCTCTTAGTAGGGCAAGGACAAGCTGTCCATAGTCTGTGATTCTCTTAGGCTGTTAGTTCTTCGTTGGTTTTGTGTGGATCAATGCCGGTGTAGTGTCTTTGCTTTGTGGAAGCTGTTGACTGGTCAATACACTTTAGGCTAGGTCCCACGTGGCCGACGAATGCAAAACGCATGCATAAAGGACACTAGCGGACGAGCAAAAATTTCGGGGGTGGCTCGCAATCATTGTTCATCCGCTCCAAAAAGTGGTTAAAGGTTGCTAAACTCATAGTAACAGAAAGAACGGGAAAAAAACGGGACATGGTAGTATTGTAGCGGGGATGTTAAGCGGGATGGTTCATAGGAAGCTAGCGGATGACAGCGGATGGAAGTGGAATGACACCTCCGAAGGGGTTCCGGAGGGAGAATTGCGAAGCAGACGCATAAGTAAGGCGTGATGAACATAGCGGAATGAACGCGGATGATCAGGTACGCCGTATAAAACAAGGATAGCCAATTGCGGATGTATATTGGAATGCATATTAGCATTCACTGCGCAGTGCGGGAGTAATGAAATTGCGTCAGCTCCACAGATATAAAGGGATGTTAGCACGCACGCAGTCCAGATACAGGGGAAAGACCGTGCTTACGCACATGAACAATCTTAGCGCAGGAACATCATGGTTCGCCGCAGTCGAGTAAGAAGAGGGAAGCCCGTTGTGGGGTGGGTTGCCTTTACTCGTTCCAGCTCTGGCAGAGGACAGAACGCAGCATCCCCACTCCCTCTGGGGCACTGACTCTGAACCGTCCTGCTGGCTGTCTGCTGCTTGATTACTGTGGTGGACGCAAGCCCCAACGGCCCCAGTCGACGATGCGCGATCTGCTGCTCAGAGCCACTGCTGCTTTGCGGCTCCTCGAAAGACAGCCGGCTGATAGAAGCCCCTGTAAGCTCAACGAGCAGCTGCTGAAGCCCTGCCATAGGTGAGGAAGAGGCAAAAGGAAGGCAGAGGATGAGAGAGGAAAACAGTATGGACCCATTTCCGAGGCGAAGCTATGCGATTGATTCGGTGGACTTGTGGTGAACGCTAGTGATGAGGAGAAAATCACTCTGACGAGAGAGAGGCCACAGACTCTTCATGCTTGAACGCACACAAGAAGCAAGCTAGGAAGCGTTGGACAAGAGCCAGGCGCAGAGAGCCATGGGGTACACTGCAGAAGACTCCTGGGGATTTCTGGTGGAAGAGCAGCTAATGGCACACAGCTGGTATAGCGTCAAGGCTTACATCCGTGGTCAACAAAATCGGGCAGGCCGCTGTCAGTCTCCGACCTGCATCAAGACGGACATGTACGTGTCATGGCCAGTGCAGTTTTCCTGCAAGGGTGAAGATCACGCCACACAAAGGAGAGTCGCCCCGTTGACATCCACCTCTGCACCTGCAGAGCAGCCGTAGGGCCACGACTGCCCAGTCCCTTCTTCCAGAGCCTAGGTAGCCAGCTACCCTGTCCAAGGCCGTTAAGGTGGTCCTTTCAGATTGGACGCCCTCATGGCAGGAACTCCCCGCCCCGTCTTGCGACATCCAGCTACTGGGCAGCTCGCCCAAGGTAGTCGCTTGACAAAGTAAAAGGTGCTATAGAATTTGCAGTCAGATGAGGATCCCATGTGGGGGATTGAGCTGCCCTGCTCGTGTCACTAAATGGAGGAAAGAAGCAAGCAGCCACATTCTACAGAGCCATAACCAGCTCAACGCTCCATCCCCCAGTCTCCACAGGATGCAGAGCAGATCGAGAAGAGACTGGGAGGGCAAGGACGCGTAACAGTTGCCTGGTTCTCGAGATCAGCGGCACACAACTATGAAGACCAGTCACAGAAAACTTCTCTCTATGCTCAGTCTGGTCCCACTGTTCGGACAGAGATCCTTAGGGCCAGACACCTTCATCACCTCACGTGACGTCAGACCCCTGAAGGAGCCTTCCAAGGCCCTCGCAGTACCAGTTGTTGAATGCAAGCAAAGATCACAGCATCTTCTTCCACACCCTCAAGGGCCCAGACTGGAAGCTATGCTTCCTACCGCACTCCAGGTTCTTGCTCCTTTCCCCCCCCACCCCCATGTGTTGATGCTTGGTTCTAATCTCAAGCCCCTTCCACGCGCTTTCACATCCACCTACCAAGGCTACGACTACCAGGACTTCCCACCAGCAAAAACAGACTCTTCCCAGTCCAGGCCCAGGTTTCATTGCACGCCACACAGACGCCACCTCCTCACCCAGCTTGAACCAGACAGCCCCATTTACACTCCTCTTTCCTTTACCCCACAGCCAAGCCCATCAACGGACAACTGTCATCAGTATTGGGCCTGACATCTCAAGTCCTTGATGAGGGCCTCTCAACCCACGGGACTGAGTCAGCCTCGCAGAGGCTTCCTGAACACACAATCCCTGTTGTACCCTCCGGGGGCCAAGCACCCCAATGGTGCGTCAGATCAAGCACTGCAAGCCACAGCCACCTCCACATTCCTGCGCCGCCTTAACAGTGAGTAACCATGGACATGACTCAGAGTCGACTGAGAATAGTGTCTAGGACTATTGTTTTACTTGTTAAGTTTATCTTTGCTTAAGGACACTTTACTTCGTTCATTTTGCTTTTTTAAACTAATATTAGTAATATAAGTGTTTGCTAAGAAAGTTATATAAAGGTTATCTTTGCTTAAGACAATCTGGTTTCATTTTTTTATTAATAAAGTGTTGTTGAAAACTTTGAAAAAATGGTTAAGCCTTTGCATGCTTGTGGATAGATAAATGGATTCGTTGTGGGTAGATAAACCTCCAGTGAAAGCATAGTGGAACTGTATGGTCCACCATACCCAGCCAATCCAGATGATTTTCTCCCCTCTTTTTAAGAAATATCGGTTTATCCACTATGGGGCCTTCTACATACTGCAGACATCCTAAATATCCGAGATACATCCCAAGATCAACAAATGTTTGTTTCGTTTTTTAAACCTTATATACGAGCATGCATACGCTTTTACTACCTGTTCTATTTCTATGCTGTACTAAGCTGTGTGTAGACGTTCCATGTACCTTTTGTTTCCTCCCTCTTTCGTTTCTCAGCTGCAGCGGATTTAGTGAGTTAGAGGGATAGTCCAGAGATGCAGAGAGGATACAGCGGGAGCTTTAACGGATGATAACAGACATAGAACATTTGTTGCCCGTATATGTCGGTGATGTACATCGTGTACGCAGCGAAAAGTTCATCTGCGCTCTCACACAGGTTTGTGCTGCAGCTCAAAAACTTCTTGTGTGGGTGAAATCTCAGTGGACGGATGCTCGAAGGTATAGGTGTAAGAAGCAGTATGCAGTGAGCAACAAACGGATACATAGCGTTTTCCACGGTAGGCAATCTTTTTTTAACGTTTTACATCCTCTTTGCATCCGTATCGCAGTGGGACCAGGGCTTTAATCAGGGTGCATAGTTCTGAGTCTTTATCGATGGTTCTTGTCTGCCATGGACGTTTGGTTGGTTCTGGCGATTAGTGTTTGGCCCATGGGACCACGGACCACCAAGCCAGATAAACTCTGTGACCAAAACACTAATTGCTAAGACCAAACAGATTAATGAAAGATATTAGAACAACCAATCAAACAGAACACAGCAAACTCCAAGACTATAAACAGACCAGACACACTCAACCAATCAGGATAAGAAGAAAAACCATCTTCACAGCAAATAAGCTCCCCAAATTTAAAACAGAAACGGCTGTGAAAGTCTGACTCACAGATGAACCCAATACAGAAGCGTATGATGGCAGATGTGATTCTGCCAAAACGCTGCTACAACTGTTTCAAAGGCACAAACTACAATGATGTGCGAAAATACAGTACTACCGAACAAAAAAGATTTGACTGAACAGTGTGTATGTATTTATGTTATATATGTATATGTGTGTGTGTGTATGTGTGTGGGTATTATATTTATATATATTACCACCTTCTGATACTCCAGCTCAACACCCCCCCACCAGCACCCAATGAAACCTGCTTCCTAATATGATAATAGCAGTCCTTTCACACGAAGCCAAGCTGCACTGAAAATCCTCAGTGAAGAGAAGAGTGTTGCCAGTCAATCAAAGCCACAAAACAGACAGAAGAAATCAGAAACACCAATCAAACAAACTCCAAGTCCAATAAACACAGACCAAGACTCCCAACCAAATCAGGATGTAGAAAAAACATTTCTGCCACAATAATAGGCTAGCCTCAAATTTAAAACCAACGGCTGTGAGAACCCTGACCCACATACAAACACATACAGAAGCCTGATAACGGCAGATGTGATTCTGCTGAAACGTTGCTACAACTTTAAAAGCACTACAATGCCGTGGTAATACCCGAAGGAAGACTGAACAGCATATATATATATATATATATGTGTGTGTGTGTGTGGTGTGTTATTCTTTTTTAATCAGCGGCTGTACTTACATGTGTGCTGTTAGCTTCCCTCGGGTATTATCCCACGTCATTGTGTGGTGCTGTTAAAGTTGTAGCAACGTTTCAGCAGAATTCATTCTGCTATCATCAGGCTTCTGTTATGAGGATGCTTGGGTTCTCACAGCTTCTGGTTTTCAAATCAGTAGGCAGGTCTATTTCTTGATTGGCTGAAGAGTCAAGGTCGTGTTCACTGTGACTTGGAGTTTGTATGATTTTGGATGTTTCTGGTTTCTTTCGTGTTTTGTGTATATGACTTGGCACATCTTTCCTGTGTTTGCGAGACATTATCTGTCGCTGTTGCATGCTCAGCACTTCGGCTTCATGTGAAGGATACAGCCTGCCTATCCATGAGGAAGCCAGTTTTACCTGGTGCTGGATTGAGTGCCTGTCAGGGGGTGTGTGCTTAGGTCTGAGTCTGGTGGCGGTGTGAGTAGGCATTCAGAGGGAGTCTGTCTGTGCTTCAGTGACTCCTGGACTGGGTGCCTGGTGGGGGGTTTGAGTTGGAGCATCAGAGGGGTCTGTCTGGCAGGTGCCTGGGTTGCCTTGTGGGGGCCGTGATAGTTCTTTGAGAGTTTAGGAGGACATCTCATGGGGAGCCGTCATGTGCTAGTTGCTTCCAGGTTGCCTGGGTGGCCTTGAAGTAGAGGCAGGGTTTGAGTGAGGAAACAAATGCAATTCATTAGGGGAGTCTGTTTGTGCTCAGGTTGTTTATGTGAGCGTCTGTTTTGTTTGGTGTGGAGATATTTCTTCTA
>BHFT01076820.1:0-10318 GCA_004320025.1 Laticauda laticaudata | reverse complement strand
AAACCTACAATCCTCTGTATAAACTGGCCCAATCTTTTTGTGTGTACATGCGTGCCACACACGTGTGTGTATGTGTGTGTATCTATGGGAGGTGTTAATGCTTAGCCACTCAAAATGGAGAACAGCAGCTTATGATCAGCTGTTTTTGTTGCAGATATATAAGTTATACAAGAGAAATATTACTGTACCTTCCTTCTAACTTGCTGGGGAGTAAGACATTAAACCTCATTAAAGCTTTTTTTGTGAGGAACAGATAATATTGTAAAGTATTAAGGTACAGAAATGGCTCAGATAAAGAGACTCAGAATAGGCCACTACTGTAATGGTTTAAGATCTTAGGTCTGTTTCTCTGCTGGTCCAAATCAAAGACATTTGATCTGATCTCTGCAAAGCCTTTTTTTAGAGCTAAGGATTATGAAGGACTGGCCTAATTTATTAATTGATTCATTAATTAAAGGAGTATTGCTCAATTAAATATTATTCATCAATTAAAAAGGATTGGAACTTGGCAACTCCTTTTTTCCCCACAATGAAGCAAAACTATCAATAAGAATGATATGAACCAAGGATCCATCCCAGAAAATGGATTTTGTCCATATTTCAAATGGCAAATGTTCATATGGACTTTCATTAAGATAAAGCCAAACTCAGTGGACACACAATAGGAAATGAAGAACAGCTTGGCAAAATTAGATTGGACTTAAATTGCTTTGGAATCTAGGTATATGGTAAATTGTATATTATGAATAATTCTTGGACAACCTAAACTAAATTAGTGATTAAAAAACAATTTAAAAGCTGTATGCCTTAACTTTAAGAAACAATCTAGAAACAAAATCTGATAGAGAAAGACCTCCTATATATTAAACTGACTGTGATGGTTTTATATTAAATGTATTGATTTTGACATGCTGGAACTTCAAACCACAGAATTACTAGCTAGGGAGATCGTTCCAATTTGCAATGTAGGGACTTGTAGTCTCAACACAAATGGAAAATATATTTTAAGCCTAAAATTTAGTATCTAATTTCAACTAGAAACTAGCATTCCTAATTCTTGATTAACCTGAGCAACGGGATGGCACTGAAATGTTTTTCTATAGTTAGTGTCCTTTCCTTTCAAAGTTCTCCGCAATGATAATTACATTTTGTAGCACTGAGAGAAGAGTAATGAGATAAGAAGGTTGCCAAGGAAATGGAGGATAACCCTGTCTTTCACCCTGCCAGAAGGAAAATAATTTGCATCCCAACACATCCCTTTATGCCATATATATTTTTCACTGTTGCTAATTTTATCCTGGCTTGCATTCCTGGGATTATGCATCCAGGAACCTGAAGGAGCTCTTAACTCAGCAGAAAGTTCCCATCAGAATTTGCCTTGATTGCTTTGTGAAAGAATAAATGATTTGTTCTGTAGGAGTGCCTGGCATGTTATATTTTCCATTCAGCTTGACCTCTACTTTTTTGATGTGAGGTGATACAGTATAACTGAAAGCAGTAATTGCAGGCATGGGCTGGGATAATTTCATCAACTGAAACAGATCTGAACTGTTGCTTGAGAGGCTGAAAGGGTCTTCACAGGGCCCTCCTGAAACATATTTGTTTATCTTATGGGCACTGCTGAGTCAGCCTCTTTTCTAAGCTGTATGATGTTTAAATTGAACCAGGAATGAACTTAGGCCTGCTGTGCCTGGAAGACATTAAAGAGCTTATGAAGAATATCAGTTGTGGTTAATCAGGAATTTGATGATATTCCCTTGTTGAAATGTGCATAGATACTGAGACAGCCTCTTACAGAGTAATCATGCTTTTATCTCTTTTCATTGTTCTTTTTCTTCAAAGTTTGATTCCCCCACCACCACCAGATCACAAAAGAGAGCTGCTGAAATTCCAGTAAAGTAATAACCTTTTAGATGAAAAGTCTGTGCTAACATTAATTCCAAAAATATTCATCACCCAGTCTTGGATGAACCTGCTATGTCTTTTAAACAATCTGCTCAATCAGACACAAAGAAATGGTGGACATTTTCTGTGCATGGAAGAGTTCTGTTTCTTTGTATTACTTAGAGTTTTGAGCTCCTGGGAAAGTGCAGTTTGTCTTGCAGGAGATCCATATTAGTATTATCTTCAAAATGACTGGAGATCAATAATTTCTTAAGGCTCAAAAAGAACAGAATGTGAGCCAACTTTTGCACCTTGACATAGAGCAAGCTAAGCAAGATCATAAAGTGAAATCAGGAAGAATGCCTTTCCCCTGTGTTAGCATAGACCCCCATTGGAGTCGAGCATTACATCACATTACATCACAACTGGCAACATGAGGACTTTAGAAGGACTTTAAAGGCCAAATGAATGAGAGCCCTGAAAACATTAATTCTATTGCATGAGCTTCTTGGAAACACATTGCCTAAGAGTGGTAGGTACATTTCAAAGAGGATAACATTTATAAGCCCCAAAATAGATTTGATCAAAATCATAAATTTGGAAAAGGTGAAGTTGACTGTTATATATTCAAGTTCCGACACTAATTTTCTTGAATCAGAGCTGAGGTTCTGTATTTTCAAGATTCAAGCATGAAACCTTGGGGGGTGGAGCTGGAATCGCAACAATATGGCATGCGATCTTGGAGGTCTGAGATTGCTGCCGATATCTTTGCTCCTGGACAGTCCAATTGGATCTAAGCCGTCCCGAAGAGACGGTGAAAGTGAAGAGTGCATCCTGTCGATCCCAGGGACACTGCAAAGTCCCTAGTAGATCCAGGAGAAGCTCTTCTTGCCAGCGGCAAATAGGCAGCCATTAAAACTGCTGAAGTTGGGAAAGCTCCAAAACGGAAGAGAACAGAAAGAGAGAGTGTACCGGTTTAGTGATAATTTTTTCTATATTCTAAGATCTGAAAGGACACCCTAAGGAAAAGAAAGAATCTGTAAAAGTTTTGAAAGAAGTGATTAAGCGGCAATTTTAAACAGGAATATCAAAGTAAATGTTTTTTTTCTCATTGCTGGATTTTCTATACATGATCTTATATTTTGAAACTGGACTGGTCTTTTTTTTCCCCATCTATTTTTTTTCACCTTCTTGATTTTGTAACATCTCAGGTGAGAGACTCCCTTTAGCTATTTCTTTTTTAAAATATCTTTTAAAATATCTTTTTTTTCCTTATTAATCCTTATTATATTATTATACTTTGTTGGGAAAGAAGGGGGAAAGTGAAAGCAAATAAACTTTGTAACACTGCCAACCAGAGGCTTGGAAATATTCTATTTCTCTTGTGACCAGACAAAGCTGAGAAAGAAAAAAACTAAGACTCTTTTTCTCAAGGACAATTGCTATTTCATAAGATAGAGGGAAGAGCATAGGAGAGTATTATTGCAGGTGCTTCTTCTGGGTTTCTATCAACAGCTGGAGCCTGGTGTTGGAAGTTTATAGGAAAAGAAAGATGATAAGTCTCGGAGAAGAGCTGATAATAAAAGCCTTGATAATTAAACAAAGTGCAGTGTTTTGTTTTCTTATTTCTCCTAAGCTGCGCTACCCCTCCCCAAACAGTTTATTTTTGAAATAAGTTAAATTTTATGTTGCTTTTTATTTTATAAACAAAATAATTATTTTTAAGGGAGCAGCCTTTTTTTTTTTTTTTTCACTTTCTGTCGTATGTGGGATATTTTTGTTTTTCTATCTATCTGCCCATACTGATTCTTTCCTTTTTTTAATCTTCTTGGCCTTTTTTGTCCTCCTCTTCTGTTATGCACACTTTTTATATTGAGACCTTTTATTTGGATTAAGGTGTTGAAGAACCTGAAGAATTCTTCCTTTTTTTTTTTAGTTTTTTATTCCTCACTTTTCCGTCTTCTTTGGGATTTTTACAACTTTTTCTTTTATGTGTGTGTGTTTTGGCCTTTTTCTTCACTTTTGATTTTTTACTGTTCTCTATTCAACCGATTCGATTAAGGTATACAAGAACCTGAAGAAAATGTTTCTTCTTTTTTTTTAATCATTATTACTATTTGGCTTTTTCCCCCCTACTATTTTTATTTGATTGCAATTGGTTATATCATAATTGGATTAGGTACAGAAGCAACCTGAAGGTTTTGAATTGTTTTGAAATGAGTAGGAAACTAACAGCTCCCTGGCTTCTTCAACTTCCCACTTTCTCCTCACCACCATCTGGGAGGACAACATTCAATTACAGACAATGTTAAGGCAGAGAAAGAACAAGAAAAGAAAAAGTGACCTGCAGTATGATTATGCAGGAATTCAAAACATTCAACAAGATCAGAGAATATTGAAAAGAGAATAGAGAACATCGAACAAAAGAACAGAGAAGCATTGAACAAAGAACAGGGAAAACTGATGAAAAAGTGGAGAACATCAACAAATGATAATGAAGTATGATAGAGACTACCTAAAAATTGAAGAAGATAAACAAAGATAAGAAGATTGGAGACATGATAAACAGATTAACTGTGGTTGAACAAGATAAAAGTGGTTTTCTGAGATGGGAGATGGACAGATCAGAATTTTATCTTAGATTCCAAAACATAGAGGAAGAAAAAAGACAAAATCTAGCTGAGATAATGATAGAAATATTAGCTGAATCTTTGGAAATACTGAAGAGAAGATGATGGATGGAATAGATGGGGTATTCACCAAGTCTTCACAAGAATACTCAATTGAGAAATAGGCCTACCAAGAGAAGTCACATGAGATTTAACAAGAAATCTTTAAAATGCAAATATTTCAAGTGCAAGAAGAAAACATTAAATATAAAGATAAGGAGATTGTGGTTTTGAAACAAGTACCAGAAGAGTGAGAGAAATGAGAAGAAAGTATGACTTTTTGATCTAATATGCTACTTAAGAAAGAGGTGAATTATAGATGGCTGATTCCAGAAGTTTTGTATTGTTCACATTGGCAAGAACAGAGATACAGAATTGACATCAATTGAGAAAGCTGAATCATTCTATACAGAATTATTTCAGAGGAAAAGAGGAAGAAAATTTCATAATGAATTCTAAGAAGAACTGCCAAATGATGACTGAAACAAAGAAGGTGGCACAGTATGGAAAGGAGCAAGCCAAAGAACAATGTGAACTAAGATCTATGGAGAGCTGCTAAACGCTACTTATAAAATATAATCATGGAAAAGGAAAAAATTGATTACAATTAATATAATGGACTTATTCAGCCATTAAAAGGAAAAACTTTTTATTAAATTAGAGAAATTAAAATTGGGATAATTTTGTCTACAAGAAGTACATATTAAAAAGGCAATATAACAATTGTTGAACACACCAAAATTAGGGAAAATATTTACCTCCTTGACACAATGCAAGAAAAGAGGAGGCGGTTTTTTAATAAATATTAAAGAAATCATTCCAGTGAAATTGCATTTATAACTGATGACGTGAAGGAATACTAATGGTGGAAATACATGGACAAGACAATATTGAAAACACTCTGATTGCAATTTATGCCCCGAATGACAAAAAAAGAAGAATTTATAAATTTACATATAAAAATAATTGAACTGGACTATGCTAATATAGTTATGATGGGAGAACGTTTTTAATGGAATTGTAGAACAAACAAATTGGACTATACAGCACAGAAAACAATAAAGGGAAAACAGAAAGACTCTCCCTAAAATCCTTCTTCTTAAAATGGTAGATGAAATAAATTTAAAAATATACATGGAGAGAAAAGAAATGCCACAAATAAAACAATACTACCTTTTATTCAAGTAGACAATTATTCATGGTCCAGAATAGCATATGATATGAATGTCAGCAGAATTGTTAACTAATATTCAAGAAATAAAAAATTTAATCAAGTACTTGGGCAGATCATAATCACTGACAATAAAATGGAAAGGACAAAGAAGATCTCGAATGGACGTAAATAAATAACTATTTAATAAAGGAAAAAGATTTCACACAGTGGATGGAGAAAGAATTGGCTTTTTTTTTCAGAGAAAACAAAAAAAGAAGATATCCAATTCAGAATGTATGGGATACCAATGAAGGCATATACCAGAGGCTTCGGTAATAGACTATATGAGGAAAAGAAATACCATGAAAAGATTAGCCTCTAAGGCATTAGAGGATGAGTATAAAAGACTAAAAAGAGCTACAGAAAATGCCACAGAAACAAGGACATTAAGACTAAAAATGGATATAATTAAACATAAAATAGGTTTAATAGAAAAAGAAGAACTAGCACAGAAAATTAGAGGTCGCTAAACAGAACTACTTTGAAGATGCAAATAAACTAGGTAGATGGTTAGCATAAAAACTGAGAAAGGGAAAGAATCAAGAAAAATAGTTGAATTAATAGATGACCAAGGTCAAGTTTGCTATGGTAGCCAAAGAGAAGAAGAAATTCATTTGAGACTATTATGGGAAACTATCACACACAAGAGAATATTGAAGAGGAAAGAGAAAAAACCAGTACTGCAGAATAGTAGTATACCCCAGATACCTAAGAGATTAAACCAATGTTAGAAGTAATATAACGATGATGGAATTAACTTGAAAGCATTCAAGAAGCAAAAGGCACCACGGCCAGATCGGACTTCTGGCACGAATTTCCTACAAAAAACCATTACAAGAATCATTGCACACCTTCCATTTGCTAGAAGTTAATGAATGAAGTTATGTTAAAGAAGAGGATACCTAAAATCATGATAGAAGCCTTATATCACTCACTCTGTTCCAAAAGGAGGAAACCGCATCCATTGAAAATATCCAAGAAATATAGAACCCTATTCCCTCTAAACGCAGACCTATAAAATGTTTTGCTTGCAATATTGGCAGAAAGATCTTAAAAATACTTCATAATTTTTTATGCATCCTGATCAAAATGGATTTCTGCCAAAGAGACAAATTAAAAAGACAATATGAGAGTAATTTTGAAACACTTCTTTGGAATACTATGAGGCCACATCCTGAAAAACAAATGCTTTTGATATTTCTAGATGCACAGAAGGCAATTTGATAAATGTGAAATTGCATTCATGTTATTACTGCTTGGAACAGTCGGCTTTACCAGAAATTTATCCAACAAAATAGAAGCTATATATTATGAGCAAACAGCAAAGGGTAATGATAGAGGAGACAACTGACAAACCTCTATGACATAAAAAAGGAGCAAGCAAGGGTGCCCAAGCTGTCACCTTTGTTGTTTGTGTTAACTTTGGAAGTGCTAAATAAACATTAGAAATGAAAAGAAACATAGAGGATGGACAAATTAAAAAAGAGAATTTAAATTGCAAAGCATTTGCAGATGAACCGTGGTTTTTATCTGGAAAGATTCCACTAGAAACAGCACCAAACATTTGATAGAAAAGATAGAGGCATGAGGGTAAGGTGGCTGGTTCTGGAGATACAAACTAAAGATAAGGAACAAAGATCCTGACAAAGAACATGCTATCTAGACAAAAAGGAAGAACTGGCAGACTTATTGAAAAATTCAGGTCACGAATAAATCAAGTACTTGGGATGATATTTGACAGCAAGATGCAGTACATAAAAAAGACGAGATAATTATATCCAAACTTAAACAGCAGAAAGCACGAGATTTGGCGCAAATGAGACAAATGTTAAAAACTGTCATTGAGTAGGAAGAATCATCAAAACAATCAAGGATTGAATATATTACCCAGAATTTTCTATTGTTTCAGACAATTCCAAATTAGGCGTTGGAAGATACTTGAAGATTTGAAATAAAATTGTTTTGAAATATACTACTGCGCAGACATAAGAAAGGAGAATAAAGTCTAAACTTTTGCAAGATGCCCAAAATAAGAGAGGATTGGGTTTGCCGAATTGGGAGTTTGCTATTTACCAAGCTACAAATTGATGTGGATTAAGGAATGGATTAACATTAAGAAATACTAGATTGTCTAACATTAGAAGCACAAAGATCTGTTGTTTGGGGTGGCAGCTTTTTTTATGGTACAAAGGATACTAAAAAAGGGTATTTTAGAAAACATTTTATATACGGGGTCTCTGTGGATTAAAACCTGGGAGAAGATTAACACAGACAATGTTATTTGAAAAATTCATCTGGTTATCAGACTATTGAAGCTTCTTCTTCTTATCCTTGATAATATATGTAAAAGGAACAAACAGTTAGATATGGTGAAATATTGAATGAAAGGGTGAACTATGTATACTAGCAAAAACTCCAAACGGAGCAAGGTTGACAAGATGAATGTGGTTTTCAATATGCGCAAATACATTCAAGCGTATGCAATAAAGATCCAACACAAGAAGTTTTTTATGATTAAATCTGAACTTGATTTAGATAAGATTCTTTGACAGTTCTGATGAAAAGATGATTAACAATTTGTATGGAATTTTATTAGAAATTTAAACTAGAAAACTACAGTTTAAAGAAACTCATGAGTTGGCTTGGGTGAAGAATATTTTGGATATGGATTTGACCTAGAGAAATGGCAAAAACATTACTGGTTCTCAAAATTATAGATGAATCAATGTCAACAGACAAATAAAAAAATTTGTATGAGTATGTTTTACGTGGTGCATTTCCTCAGATCACACCAAGAGAATCATAGCACAAGACATATTCAAGAATAAATCAAAAAATGTTGGAAATGTCAATCAGACTCCTGGCCTACATATTCACATATGTGTTGTGGTTCTTTTTTCGCGGAATGCCTTAAAAATCACGGACTAAAATCCACACCATGGTTGGAAAAAACTAGACACACAAAAACACATTTATAGATTTAAGAGGCAGAGAAGTATCTTTATAATGGAAATTTTGCCTAAGCCTGACATTATAAGTAAGACTTGATAATACTCTCGATTCGTCAAATCCACTATTAAGAGCGCTGAGATATGTAATTTGCGTAAAAAATATGCGAAAAATGAGAACGAAACCATCACAGGAGACAATTATTACCAGAAAAAATTGAATGTGCTGACAAAACTGATAATTGACATTGAAATTGGAGCAGCAAGAAGTCATAAACAATCTTTTGATATAGAACTTTGGGATTTTCATCTCTATCCAATGGCTATAGATAATAAAATAACATATCACATGAAATTACTGTAGACTCTTTGAAACATACTAAATTTATATAAAGATGTAATCTACTATTTTTTCCTATTATTACTCCTCACAAAGATGCATTTTTAGGAATAGAATTTGATGATATATGAATTGTCACACAATAATTGTAAGTAAAATATGATTATTTCTAAAGAGTGAATGATACATAAAGTACTATTTGTCCCAAACATGATTGATTGATGATGATATAAATGAATTTAATATTGATTGAAAATACGAGATCATAGTATAATATAATTGTAAATTGAAGACTTACCAATGGAAGCACAAACAAAATTTTGTAGGACCAAACGATCACATTGTATGTTACAGTTTTGTGGAATGGCCTTAATGTTTTTATGTTTTTGTTTGTTTATGTTTGTTTTAAACAACAATAATAAATTTTTTGTTATAAAAAAGCATGAAACTGTGAATAAAAATCTAGCTAACAATAAAGCCAAATGATTGCAAGCCAAAACTGAGAATGCTGGACTGTTGGTTTAGATTGTGCCAAATCCGTGAAATTGTAAAATTTAACCACTTAACAGATTTTATGATTCGTATTCTCTCCCACATGGCCTTTAGGATATACATTGCCTAAGAAAAATTATTGTGTCTGTTATGCTGGCAATATTTAATTATGCTATGAAAAAAACTGCACACAGTCACCTCTCAGTATCTTTGTCAAAACACACTCAAATATGCATGACGTGTCTTACAACTTTATATTATTATACTATTTCAGCGTAATCTACAGCCAACTCATAATCTCGAAGCAACTACACACAACCCATCGTGAGGGAACACGGGAATGAGCGGGAACACCTGAACTATAAGCCCCAGCCCCTATCGAATTACAAGGCACATCAAGTCAAGTCCCCACTGCACTTCTACGGATGCAAAAGAGATGTAAGCCATGTATTCATAACCTTGGACATGCATTTTGAGGAAACCACATATGGATCCGTTGTGTTACTCACTAAAACATACGATGTTTTATGATCCGCTCTATCCACGAGTGCGAGCATGCTGTCCAATGCAATTTTCATCCACTAGCAAAACTTTTGAGCTTGCCAACAAAACTTTTGTAAACGGCCTCTGAGTAATGAACTATTTCGCGCCCGCCATACGATGTCCATTCACGTAAAGCATATACGGGACGAAACACCACTTCGTGGATGTCCGTTATCATATATCTCGTTAAACGTAGTCCGACTGTATCCTCTCATGCCATCCTCCTTGC